>JACBWW010000002.1:1708684-1838311 GCA_020086605.1 Lanius collurio
AGAGAGAAAGAAAGAGAAAGAAAGGAAGAAAGAGAAAGAAAGAAAGGAAGGAAGGAAGAAACGTTGTTGAGAACAGAAATCCAACTAAAATTGGAAAAGAAAACCAAAGCAAAAGAAAGATTTCAGGGAGAATTTATGGTAGTTTAAATCCCTATTTCTTTTGCCAGGTAGAGAAATCCTAAGCCTGTTACATGATCTTAAACATCTTTCCAAGTCCTTCAGTGAATCACTGCCATTACCAATATGGGCAGAAATTTACTATATCAGCTTCCCAGACACTGAACACAGTGTTGGCAGAGCTGATAGATATTAACTCAGTGAGTCAGATAGGGTATTCTTTTTTTATCTTCAAGGCACACAGGAGCAGCTCTAGCCATGTTGCCCCTGCAGCTGCTGCCAAAAGCTGGCTGGCCAGCATGATAAGGCTGAGACTGCTGACAATTGGTACTGCAAGACTTGCACGGTAACTTCAAGCTGTTCCAGAAGGCAACAAGACTATTACTGATATCCTGGAGTAGTTCCCTGAGGTCATGTCAGTCATAACCAGGAATCTAGGAAAACCCCAACAAATTGCTGTCATTATAATGATACATAGTTACAGGCATCATTATATCAGTTGATAAGCTTTGTTAGTCTCACAAAGCTCCCTCACTGGAGCTTTGTCCCTGTGACATTATTTACTGTGGAAAAATTCACATTTAACCTTTTTTTTCTTGACCAGTTCTAGCATACATACCTTTCAGATACAGCTGCTTAAACAAAGTGGTTTGGTTTTGTGGAAGCAAAGTCCATGCATAACTCTTTACTTAATGGGAATTTGTTTTGTTCATTGACAGGAAAGACTTTTGACTATTTTCTGTACCTCTTCTAAAGAAATAGCTATGGCTGAAGGGGATCAGGATAGAAGAGAGCAAAGAATACATTCTACATTCAGTGGAAACACACCATGAGAGCAATCTGATGGTGCTCTGAAGCAGCTGT
Source organism: Lanius collurio (assembly GCA_020086605.1). Classification (NCBI taxonomy): domain Eukaryota; kingdom Metazoa; phylum Chordata; class Aves; order Passeriformes; family Laniidae; genus Lanius; species Lanius collurio. The sequence goes on from JACBWW010000002.1 coordinate 1,709,666, forward strand.
GTGTGCTGTTGAGTCATTATATGGTTGACTTCTGCCAAATGGAATCAGTGGATGAAGTAACAGCCAGAGTCTCAAGTTGCTGTTCAAGAGACAGCAGGTTTTGTTTTCTCTGATTTTTCCATCCTTTTCTGCTTTCAACATTCCATCCTTTGAATCAGTTGAGAAGTCTGAATTTCAAAACAAAATACTCACTGACAAAGTTAGGCTATGCTGACCTATAGCTTGGAAACAGGAGCCATTTCTTCCAGATGAATACACCCCTCTGTGCTTGTCTTGTCCTCATACTTTTCCTCAGTCACAGTAGACTAGGACAAGGAAGAATGCCATGGAGATGAGTACATCTACCTCTCCTTATGAGCAAACCTGCCTGTCAGAGTATACTCCATCTCTGCTACCATACTGCATTACTCTAAAGAAATCTCCTTTGAGTCGCCCTAAAGCATCAAACCTACAGGACTTATGTGTTTGAGAATTTAGCAGAAGGGACTTTTGGTCTTTTTTTCGGCAGTGCTTGCATTCATGCTGTTGGTCTGTAACATTTTGAAGAGGGATATTGAGGACCAAGGGCTGTATTCTTTAAGTGATCTGGACAGTCGTATTTACATAGCAATTAATTTTTCAACACAGTCACAACTAACCCATCACATTTCTGATGAACAACCAATTCACTTCAGGGTGATCAGGGTGCTGTCCCAGACTGTCTTAAACAAGTTTCCTGCTATCTCCAGTTTACAAAAATTCCAGAGCCTTTGCAGCTCACTAGCTGCAAGTCCTGACAGTGTGACTTCAGGCTTCCTTGAGTGCTATTCCTCAAAAACAGCCGACAGGAAGTCAGCAACAGAGTAACAGGAAACAATTTGCAACCTCCTACAGGAATTTCTTTCCTAGTCTGCATAAATTACTGATGCACTAGCCTGGTGTTAAAGAGAGGTTGCTTGACTGTTATCCGCTGGTAGATTTTTCAAGGTTCTGGGTGCAATGACTAACCTGCTCCATCTGCACCTGACAGTGATTACCTGCAGTGCTCCTCTTCCCCTTAGGGTATCCTCCCAGTATTAAGTGTCTTGATGGGAGACTGAACCAAATTCGAGTGCAATGCCAGTCTAAGTGATTTATTTTAAGTGATGCTTAGTGTTTATTAGCAGTAAAGCCTTTTCAGGAGCCATACCAGCTGTAAACCAGCAAGTCTCTCTTTCTCCCTTGTTCTCAGTCAGTATGTACACACACACATGTGCACACACGTATGTGAAAGAGCCCAAATTCATTTCAAGAGGGCCCAAATGCCATTGAGTGTGCTGGAAAATGGCATCAATGCAAGGCTGACACCATGACTGTTACTACAGTTGAATGTTGCCATCATTAGAGAAAGGCTCTAACCTGGTATTTCAGGAGCAGGAATTAAGCAATTTTAACCAGTTTGTTATCAAGACACCATATATTCACTGTAGACTACTAATTCATGAACATCTTATCAAAAACAGGGATTTGCCACATGACTTAGTGGTGCTTGAGACTCCTTGATTCCTTCTTAACCATATGGAACAGTCCCATCAAAAAAAGAATGGAAAGATGCAAGCAGGAGCAAGTAAGAGGAAAAGAACCCTGAGAACACTACCCTTTGGATATGCTGGGGGTCCTTTTCCCTTTCTTTTTGTGCATTTAGAAGGTGGCTGATGTGCCACTTTGCAAATAGATAAAAATACATTCACAAGAGCTGGGAACATCTTGTACACAGATGTGAGTCAGTACTTGGCAGGTGGCTAATGGGAGTCAGATTTCCCAGACAATAATTACATTTTCAAAATAAGAATTAAAGAGACAAGAGAAAAAGGACTTCTTCCCACTAGTTGAGAGTATGAGCTCTGAAGTGAAATGATGTTTTCTTTCCACATAATTGATTTTACATCACCTCAGAGGTTGCCTGCATAAAGCATCCAGGAATGATAAGCTAAATCTTGCAAGGGCTTCATTTTCTAAATGGATACAGGTTAAATGACTACTTGTTTCTCTCCTTCAAGCTGTCCAGCCATTTCTGATCTAAAAACTGTACAGACATGATAACAGTATAATATAGTGTTCAAACATGTCCTGTGAAAATGCCACAAGAGGACCCAACTCTCAATGTAGTTAGCCAAGGAGATTGGCATGTGGGACACCAATTGTTTTATTGTTGCTGTGGATCAGAAAAAGTTTTCCTTAGCAAGACTTTTCCATATGAATTCAGGCACGTCTGCTACTTCTGTGGCAAACAGCACCCAGCTTCCTCTTAGCCAGGCGGAACTGTGTGTTGGGCTTACAGTGCATTTCCTAATTTCATCATAAAGAGACAGATGTGGCCAGAACCACAGAGCTGTGGGTGGATTATGATTCTGTGCATTGCAATTTGACTTTTAATTGCTGCCAATTTCAACCTTTGGTTATTCTGTCAGAATCAGGCTTTTTAGTAGATCTTTGAAACTGTCTTTTCAAAAACAGTACGTGAGAAGATGCTTGCCTTTGGTAGAAAATCTGCCTCTCTGTCTGCCTGCCTACATGCCGGTCTATCTACTATTCTACACATCACTAGCTAATGAAAAGTAGAATGCTAGTAGTCAGAACATATTAGTTTTGGGGCAGAAGAATATTTGTAAGTTTGTATTCAAATTTTCTGATGAAAAGGCACACTCCTGTGTTGACCTCTGGCTGTTGTAATGAACCAGATCTCCTCTCCAGGTAGGGAGGCTGTGTTGTGCCCTGAAAAATGTGTTTTAACCAGAGAACTCTGCCTAAAGAGGAAAATAAGAGCATAAAGCCCCCCAGCATGATGGTATTATGCTTCTAATTCTGTTTTCAGTGAGGTATGGAATATTTTAGTATTTTAATTTTTTTGTTAATTTGTTAACAATTTTTTGTCAGAAAATTTTGCTTTCTTTTTTAACCTCAGTTCTCAAGGCAGGTCTAGGTGCTTTCTCTTTTGTTTGTTTGCTTAATGAAGGATAAGGGTAGGCCATGGAAAAGTGATCAATATAGCACTGAATCTTCTAAGAAACTTCATCTGAGAAAGTGTGAGCCACAGGAATAATGTCAGGCTGTATCCCTTCCCAGGATTTTTTAAGCTTCTATCTGCAGTTTGTCCAGGATGTTATCATATTTTTCTGTAATAATGTCCTTTAACATGCATACAGCAATCCAAAGAAAGATGAGCAGGTAGAATCCACATTTCCATGAGAGCCAGATATTACCACAAAACCGGTGGGGTGTAATGCTTTCCAAGTGTCCTGGGTTGCAATGTAAAATGTACCCAAAAGTCTGTATTCTGTCACCATCTTCATAAACTGTTAAAACTGGTGGGACAGTGTTCCCCACCTCCCTCATGACTCATCCCTGATAAGCTCATGAGGCTATCTTCTGTTAATGGGCCAGCTGTTGACACCAGGTGGGGCAGAGTCTTTTATCTCTCCTATACTATCTCCTGCTAATGGGCCACCACCGCATGACTGATAAGACTATATCACCCATTGTGAGATGCTCCGCCCAGAGGGAGGAACCAAGCCTTCCAGCCTGGATATAAGGGGAAATTTTGAACACCACAGGCAGCCTTTCCACTGGATTCTCAGAGGAAGACCAGACCCTTCTACATCACCACTGGACCTTCAGAGGCAGACGAGACCTTCTCTACAGAGCCACTGCTTCAGCGGAACTCGAGACTTGGTGTGGAGACGGGAGAGACTCTCTCGTCAGCACTGCGGGTTTTCCTGCCGTTTTTTCCTCTCTGCTGGAAGAACCCCAGGATCCAGAGCCTGTCCTTTCCCTGCCTCACTGGGAGCTGAGCTGCAGACCCTGCTGCCTCAGCCTTCGCTGCTCTGCAGCCCTGCCCGTCCTGCCTGCCGAGACCTCCGGGGATCCCTACCACAGCTCCGCAGCTCGATACATCTCGCCTGCCACCCGGAAGTTGTGCTCCTACTGCGGCCCCAGCCTGCCTGGCCAGGAGAGCCCAGACAGACCCCAGGATCAGCTGCCCAGGGAGGTTTGTGAAGCCTTTTCTCCATCCCTTTTTCCCGAGATCTAATCCGCCATTGCTCCGTGCTCCCCGAGCTCGCTCCGGAGCGCCCCCTGCAGCCGCGGGAGAACCATCGCACCTGCCCTGCTCACCGGGAGCCGCCAGCGCCCCTGCCGGCTGTGACTGGAACTGCACCAAAGGGCAAAGGGCCTGACAGCCGAGAGAGGCTGCACTGGGTTTGTGCTTCTGTTTGTTGTCACCACTATAGTTATTGTTGTTTGTTTGCCTGTTTATACATCTGTATTTTAGTAAAGAACTGTTATTCCTATTCCTTATATCTTTGCCTGAAAGCCCCTTAATTCCAAATTTATAATAATTCAGAAAGAAGGGGGTTGCATCCTTCACCTCAAGGGAGGCTCCTGTCTTCCTTAACAGACATCTGTCTTTTCAAACCAAGACACCAAGTCACAGAAGTGCCCTACCATGAGATGGGTCAACAGCCCAGAACAGGATATATTTTTTATTCATTTTGATAGAAGGGAGAAAGTGCAGAAGCTAGCAGACAGATTATATACAAAAAAAATAGGCTTATAAAAGTACTTTTCTGGGAAAGGTGGGATTAAATATTGCAAGACATAATTAATGTGTTATGATACTTGAAGACTATAACAAAGAAGGTTTTTGGTATCCTCAGCTTCCTTTTTCTAAGCAAATTCCTGGGGATACTTACAGCATTACAACTTTCACTTGTTTCCCATTATTGAAATCTTCCAGGTTACCCACCCACTGTTAGAGGAAGCGCTGGTCTTGGCAGAAAGCATCACTGTCAGTTCAGTCCTGACTGGAGCCAATGGGAAATATCTGGCTACCCAAAATACAGCTAGGTTGAATTCTAAGGGATGTAACATCCTGAGGCTCATGAGGATGTGGAAATTCTCAAGTGTACATTTATCTTTGGAAGTACATGAGAGATATCATAAGAAACAAGTTTGGGCTGAGACTTGGACAAACACAAGGGAGAAGGGGCAGCCCCTCTGCATCTGGTGCTCAAGCACCCTCATGTGGCTGTGAGAACAGCTTCCTGAGGCAGTGAGTTCATCCTGCCCAGGGGAAAGACACCAAGGGTTCCTTGGTAGCCCGTAGAAAGCCTCCAGAGTCACAGAATGGGTCAGGTTGGAAGGGAAAACGGTGGGCCATCTTATCTGACTTCCTTGCTCAGTCAGAGCTAGAGCACATGACACAGGATTGTGTCCGGAAGTTCCTGAATATCTCCAGTGAGGGCAACTCCACTCATAAGAGAGATGTTCCCGTCCTTTAACTATCCTTGTTACCCTCTGCTGGACCTGCTCCAGGAGCTCCATGTCTCTCTTGTCCTGAGGAGCCCAGAACCGGGCACAGCACTGCGGATGCGGCCTCAAACAGGGCTGAGTACAGGGGCAGGATCACCTCCCTCAACTTGCTGGCAATGGTCTTCTTAACACACCCCAAGGTTCTGTTGGCCTTTTTGGCCACAAGGGCATACTTCTGGCTCATGGACAGCCCCGGGTTCTTACCCATAGCTTCTTTCCAGCAGGTTGGCCCCCAGCAATGAGGCCAAGTTGGCAGTGAGGGTCTGTTGCTTGTGTGATTTTGGCCTTTCTGTGGATGCAAACTATAAAGGGAATACATACTTTATGACCTGAAGTAGTATCTCTGTTACTGGGTTCCAGATACAAAACGACATAATATAAAAAGTGTGTTATAAAAAGAACAAAATATTGACCTGTTCCTGTGGTGAATGGGCGTGAGCAGACTCAAAGTGCTGTACTGTTACTTTTCCTGATCTGTGAATAGAGATCACTGTTTATAAAAACAAACAGGAAGCTAATTTAAAACACTTAAATCTAGTTATTTCTGAGCTTCAGAAGACTGGACACCAACTAGTTCTGTATCAGGAGTGTGATGTCCCGTTCTGGTGTTAGGTCATAGCTTATACTTTAACGGACATTAAGGGTAAGATTTCTCCTGCCCTAGTTCTCAACAAGTTATTTAATCCTAATAGAATTGCCCAATCTGTTTGATGTCTGCTTTCAGATGTCCTTGAAGAATTTCTTAATCATTTCTTAAGGAAACCTTAAGAAATGAGGTATCCAACACTCACTGGGCTAGGAAGAGAGGGACAGGGAACATGACACTTAAGTGTTAGCACACTGAAGGGCAGTTTCTGTATTTTACCCAATGTTTGCATAAAGTGATTCACCCTTCTTCGGTGAATCACCCTTCTTTCAACCAAAATCTTGAGGAAAGCAGGTACCAAAGCTCAGCCTGTCCCATCTGACTTGCTCCAGGCAGCTGTGAGTGGTGGAGTGCACATGGTTTGGTGTTCAATATTCAGGTGCCCAGCTCTGCTAAGGCCTAGCAGAAGGAAACTAGAGATCTAAGCTTTTGAGCACAGCCAGAAAAATTTAGTGTTGCAACAATACCTGTACTTCTAAAACTTAGTGTTGCTTTTGGACCTGATGTCCATTCTGATTCATACACACTGCACGTGTCCTGTGCCTTAGCATTCACCTGTGTGTATTTCTTTATCTCCAGCCTTATGACTCCTGCTCCCTTACAGGATTATTTTTATTTAGACCTACAGCCTTTAGCAATCAAGTATTTTTGGCTGGATTGAGTTCTGTATCAAAATGCCTTTTCCTTTTGGTACAGAAATTTGTAATTCTCTCTAATGTCTCTTTCCCTTCAGTTGTCACTTGAAGGGTAAAATATTTACTAGTACCAACTTCAGTTTTGGTAATGGAGTACTGGTGCAGAATAAACACTTCTCCACAGCATTTGTGTACTTCAAACCATTCCTCATCAGTACTGTTTATTCTAAATTGAGTATAAGATTGTAACTGAAGACTGTTTCTCTAGTGTCTATTAATACTGGGTCAGATTCTATAGCGTTGGCTACATCCAAAAAGTCCTTACTTGCACCAGCAAGTTCTGTTTAAAGTAATGGTAATTTAATTCCTTTTTGACTGCCTAATCTGGCCCACATTTAGGGATGCTACTTTTTTTACAGTATTGGTAAGATGATGAAAAAACTTTAAAGAAAAAAATTTAAGCTCTTGAAGAAAGTGATAGCTGATGTCATATGTATAATTCTTTCTAAATCCTGCTTATAGCAGTATACAGTGGGGATCTTCTGCTGAAATGATTGCCAGTATTTTCAGTTTCACACATTTTTTCAGGGGGTTATAACCTTCCTAAGAGTAGTTTGAGCAGAAGGTTGTTGTGAAAGTGTCTTTCCCTGTATGGGAAGACTGATACTGAATTTAAATTGAAAACTAAAATAACTGTTATTATTTTTTAAGTACTTTTCTGAGACCTTTGTTCCTGTATTAAAATGACATATAGAAGCACTTAGCAAAATGTTCGCTTTAAAAATAAGGAAGCGTAGAGTGGATGGAGAAGGATGAGCAGTATTTTTTTCCACCCCTTTAACCATTGTAAGAAATCTGTTTTTAGCAGTGGTATGTGTTGTGTCAGTACCAAAGAAGGGCTTGAGTCCTATGCAAATGGAGGCATCTGCTATACCTCTTTCAAAAGACCTGGCACTCTCTATTTCTGTTGAATGGAGGGCTCTCAGCCTCTCTCCTGGGGTCAAACATAAAGTCAAGAGTTAATCACACATCCACAAAGACATGCTGCTGCACTGCTCCCAGAGTGCCATTCTGACAACCATTTTAAGTGTATCTTCAGTCCCTGTGTTCCCATCTAGTCTTCTGTCAGTGCTATGCTTTTATTTACATCTTCTTCCTTGTGGTTTTTTTTTCTGCATTGTATTTGTAAAAAGCAAAAAATGCCCCCTCTTCATTGGCTTGCCAAACCAATTGTACCAGTCTAATTTACCTTCTGTATAAATTTTTTAGCGCTTGTGATCTTTTGAGGAATCTTTGTGTACTTCATCTTCACTTGAACATAGGTCATTATACTTATACGAGTGACTTTATGTGTTCACAATAAATTCAGAATCTTGCCTGTCCACATTGGGAAAAGATGCCTGAATGAAACATCTGATGCCCTTATTATCACGTTAGCATTTTCAAATAGTATAAGAATCTGAAGTGAAATTTATCATCTCTCGACTTGAAAACACTATTTCTTGTCTTATACTTTTCCATTCACTTTGTGCTTAGGGACCTCATCTCCTGTGAGCAGAATTCACATTCACCTCATTTAGACACTACCACTTGAAACCTGATATGTAGTCCATGCTATCTCTCTAGGGTAGGGCTCTAATTGAAGAGAGGAAATTCAGTTCACTGAATCTGAAGGTGGAAAGGCTGGTATCTAGAAGTAATTGTTTCTCTCCTTTAACTAGAGAAAGATCCGGAGGAACTGACTTGACCCACATGCCATAACTTTGTGATGGTTATGTGATATAAGTGCTACTCCATTATTAGCATGTATATTAATAAGTATGCATATTCAAGTATATTTATAGTCCGGTTTATTAGAGATGTGATGATGCAAAAAGGCTTGAGGGAAGAGATAATGCTGCATGTTACCAGTTCCATTAATAAGAAAGAGGGGGCATACCTAAAGTTTCCAGTTACACACAATATATTAGCTGTTGCTAATAATGAACACTTTTCTAAGTGGTCTCTGTGCTAAAAAAAAGGTGAAGAGCAAAGAGGCTCCTGAAAATTTAAGTGGAGAGTTGAAAAGAGAAATATAAGAATTATTGTTACAGTTCAAATTTGTTTATCAAGACTTTTAAAATGAAATAATCCAGAGATTTATAGCAAAGATTGCAATTTTGGCCTAAAGAAGGAGTTAATGTTAGTCTTCTTTCAACATTAAAACCCTATCCAAAGTTCATGATCTACCAAGATTTCCTAACCTTATCAGGAGAACTTCAAAGAAAATGTCTGAGAGTGGGTGTCGCTGGAGAAAAAGAAATAAACAGGGGCTAGCATAACTATAAAATTCAGCATGTGAAAAGGTACTGGGCAGATGGTCAAAATGACAAGAACAAATACACAAGAGGGCAGAGCTCTGTCTGCCAACAGTTACAGCAGTATTGCATATCACTTGTGTTCCCGCTTATGGTAACCTTGTGTTAGTACAGATCACCTGATCTTTCTGGATCTAGTCCTGATTTTTAGTGATGGGAAAGCAGAATGATCCACATGTGCCTCTTGCTTTTACTTCTCCTTTGAACTAAGAGCTGAGGAAAGTGGAAACTTCTTGTGAATGTTGATATTATACCCTAAGGAAGGTTGGGCTGAGAAGCAGGAGTTTAATGTCTTTGTATATATTAGTCTGTTACACAAGAAATTATTTTGAATGCAATCAAAACATTGGCCCTGGATCCTATTGCACTAAAGAGTGTTAAGGGTTCTCTGTAAACCAGATGAACAAAAATAATGAAAACACTAGTTTAAGTTCAAAGCCAGATATCTTGCTTCTGATGGGAAAATGCATCAGATTCTCCAGATCTAGTCTTTCTCTGATTCTGACTTTAATGACTTAATATCTTATTCTAGATATTTTAAAATACTTCAGTTGAATAAAGATTGCATTTACAAATGCTAGTTAATTTTTTCTGTGAAATTATTAAAAAGTGTTAGAAAAAAGATTCTGAGTATAAGGGTTATTTTTTTTATTTTTTTCCCCTTTTGTGTTTGTTTCTGTGGTGATGAATAAGTCAGCTCTACGCCTGGCAACTAAAAGTCATTATCATTGCTGCTGCAACTACAGCTATGCAAGAGAAACATCTTGAGAAAAAGCAGCTGCATCACCCTTAAAATAAAGAAGAAACCTGAATAATTGAAAGACTTTTCTATGTACAGTCTAACACAAGCAATGCCAACATCCCATTATTAGCAAACCTTCCTAGTTGAGATGTAACACAAAGATAAGGAAAAATGTCTTCAGTCCAGGGAGGTTGTTTTTCTTCCTTCTGAGAACCAGAGAAAAAGCCCAACTGGGCTATTTGTTGGTATCCTGAACCATTATTATTCTCCACGTCTCATTAAAACAAAAGAAAAGAAAACAAAACCCCTGCCTTTGTCTCAGGTCATTCCAGAACATTTGCCCTCTGCTGTAATGTATCCAGGCAGGAAATGTTTTTCTTCTTTTAAAATGAGCAGTACAAGGATATTGTGAAGAATGTATGCAGGATAATATGCTATCAGCACCCTCCAGTTGTTTGTTATGGCCATTTTCAGCCCAAATGGGGACACTGAGTTCCCTTAAATTCTCACAGTGCTGGCAAAGTCATCTCTGTGTGACAACAAAAAATTCAACAACCACTTCCTGATACTTTTCAGAGAATTACTTTCCTCAGACTTATCTCACTGTTTAATTCCACTGCTGAGAAGCAATGTAGTTTTACAACAGACTTGAGTCTTTACTGTATATTTGCCCTTGGCGACTGTACAGTTTTACCTTCTCACATGATTTGCTACTCTCTGGAGGAGATAATGAAGAGTACATACTCTCCTGTGTCCTGTGAATGGATGCAGCCCATGCCTAATATCACTTCAAACCAACAGATCCTCAATTTCAGTCATGGCTAAGGGCCTTTTTTTTTAAAAAAAAAAAGCCTTGTTTTGCTGGACGCAGCAGACTGCACAGGGTTATGGCATGCCAGAGATGCACAGGAATGTGAGGCTATTTCATAAGCACAGCTTTCAATCTCAGGATGTTTCTCCACAGCAATTTTGTGTTATAAAGTTAATATGGATGTTTTATGCAGAAAGCTTTCTGTTCTGAAGACCAGTCGTGGTGCCACTTAGATGAGGAGGGTTTGTTCTCTCAGTTAGGTCACAAGACCAGGAGCAAAGCAAGGGTAAGCCTCCTTTTTGCACAGAAATAAAGGAGAGAACTGACAGCAGTGGAAAAGTCCTCAAACTTCCTGAGACATTTTCCTAGAGAAAGCAATTCTCAGGGTATTCAAAGGTCATGGTGTTGGCTGCTTGGTTACTTTATTGCCCAACTTGTGGCAGTTCTTCTCTATGCATATTTTGCACATGTCCACAAGAAATAGCATTTATAATTGGACCCAGAACAGAAAGCAAAGCTCATTTTCTAACTGTGGATGCCAGCTGGCAAGCACAGGGCTTGTTTTCTTTCTAAAACATGGACTTTCTTTTTAGCATTAGCAACTACCTCCCACTTCCTCTCAAAATATGTGTTTGATGCTTGGTAAAGATCACCGTGGTGATATTACTGATGAGAGGAAAAAGGTAGGAGGATGGTCAGGATGGTAGCCATAAATTTAGGAAACCTAAATTAAAATCTCTGTCACATACTTCCTGTGTTATCTTTGACAAATCACTGAGCCACAGAGCCACAACAGACTTTGTTTACCTCAAATTCTATGCTTCAATTTCACATCTGTCAAACATGAAGCATAGGATTTCTTTAGCATGAGTTTATGTAAATTCAGATTGTGAAGTTACTGGATATTTGCTGTCATGGGAGCTACATTGTTTTTTAAACTAAAGCTTTTGAAACAGATCATTAAGATATATGACAAGAGGACTTGCTTTTACTTGTTTGTTTATTCTTGTCATGAGGAAGCTCAGTCTGAACACAGGAATAAATGCTGTGGAACTGCAGGAGAGGATTTCTTCATCAGGGACAGATGAAAAAACCCTTGAAACCTTTTTGGGAGAAACTACTCCTCTCTGTTAGGTTTTCCAGAAGCAAAAGTATAAAAGAATGGTTGAAATAATAAATTCTTCTGAAAAAATAGGGTTTCCTGTTGAGTAATCCAAGGCTTCATTGTTTCTCAGGAAGCACAGAGCTGCAGAATCTTAAAAAAAAAAAAAAAAAAAAGAGTCAACATCCTATTTAGCACAGACTAATAAATTAACAGTTAACATTACATGACATGCCTCTGGAAGTATATTTATTGCCCCAAGGATTTCCCAGTGATAGTTTTCTGACAGGTTTTGTTTGTTTTGGGGGATTTGCAGTCTGCCAATATGAGATATAATTTGAAATACATCAGAATAAGAAACAGTTCATTTAAATAATTATTTTACTTTCTTCTTGTCAAGTATCTATCCAAATCTGTCAAGGAAGTGATAAATAAAGTCTCAATCCTGGGCCCATACAGGTAGGAAAGGAAAGGAAAGGGTTGCCTGTAGTCAGAGTTAAAACAATGGTCTTTTGCAAATAACAAAACACACCCAAGCACTGTGGTCAGGGGTCTTTCTGAGTGAGCTAGCACAAAGATCAGCTTGCAATTATGTAATGTAAGTGCAGTGCTGTTGTGGGAGCTGTTGTCTGTGATCTGGGGCTGTAGGTAAGTTCTGTTGAGGCCAGCACTGACAGAGTGTGAGCGGCATAACAGAACTGGCGCAAAATTTCCCACAACTTGACCCAAGCTCTGCAACATCCACTGGAAAGAGAGCCAGTATTTCAAGAGGACAAGTTAATCTTCAGCTGCTTGCCTTAAAAAAGTGATTTTCAATTTTGTTAGTGCAGTGCAGCAGTGAACTCTTGTGCAGTGGTGGCAGATTCAGAGTGATGCCTGTTTCCTACCCACCAATGTCACCTGCAAAGTTTTTAGTGAGCTACTGCAGTAAGAAAACTTATGAGAATAGTTATTTTAATCAATGATTTTCTTCTCAAGCCTTAGTGTTGTTAACTTTAAGAAATCATTAGAATGCTGGCATGAACAGGAGACAATACTTACGGGTTTTAATGAATGTAAATGTGAGGAGGAACCCTTTTTCATCTTCTAAAAAATAGAAGGGATTAATCTAAAATGGCATACTTAATTACTCAAATCATGCCTTCTTCAGTGAAAAGTAATAAAAATGAGAGCCTGTGATTATTTCTATATTTCTGAATCAAAATGTCGATGCCATTAGCTAAGAAATACTTTAGTGATAGTTTGAAACAAATGTCTCCAATACGCTTGCATTATAGATTTTAAGAGTTCATTATTCTTGGTTTGTTTTATGCCAGTTGAACATTAAAAACAGATTTTCTGAGGCTTAGGAAGCATGCATCCTTTACATGAAGATTAATCCTCAATAAACATGCCTTTAACAATCAGCTGGTTCACTCTATATGTACTGCAAGGAATTCAAGTCACAGAATCCTCATAAGATGCTTATTTTAAAGTATTATAATTTCCCTGCTTATCCTGTACTTTCTTCTCTAATTCAGTGGAAAACCGATTATTACACAGGCATAAGAAATGTTTCTAATTTGGCTTTTGCCAGATCTCTTCTTAGCAGATATTGCTTTCTGACAGATTGCCTGAGTTTAATATAGAAACTGCATAAATAAGATGTTGTCAGAAAAAAAATTGTCAGAAAGAAAAAGTGCACCTCTTTGGTTTTTACAGAGAGCAGCTTCATGTGAATTGATACATGTTTTGTGAAAGTCATAATTCTACATTGAGACTAGTGACAACTGATTGAGGACTGAAAGATTCAGAGTGGCCTCTCCAAAGACTGGAGGCAGATTAAACTTTGTCTAGCATCATGTCAGTGAAAATGTTCTAGTCCTGATTCATTCAAGGACTCAAAAACAACCAAGCAGCCATTTGAAATTCTTGTGTCAAAAAAAGTCTTGCTACAAATTTTCTTAAAATTTGAAGGCAAAAGGAGATTAAAAAGTCCACATCTCTGTTTTGTAGCTCAGTCAATATTCTCCATTATCAAAGACATGGGTAAAATGTGCTTTCAGGTAGAAATCCTGTAAAAATAGGTGATGTCATCTTAAAATGCGCAAAACTTGTTATTCTAGCTTAATTTAATTTTGAGTTCTTGCCTTTATTTTAACACAAAATTCAAATCAAATTAAGATTTGATAACATAAAGAAGAGTAACAATAACACTTAGAAGAACAATCCTTCCCTCATCCTAATTCCAGTCATTTTGTGAGATGGAGTTTTTCCTACTCAGTCTGATACCAATGTATCAGCCATGCAATGCTGGTCATTTTTATCTCAATTATTTATAATTTTTCTGAAATTATGACATATTTATGTAGAGCAATATATGTTCAGCTGTACTTTTACTATTTCAAATATATCTATATGTTGACACCTTCAAGCACAACTTTAGAGATACAGCATATTCGTTCTGGCAAGTGTAAGGCTTTCAATCCCTACTCAGCTGTGTGTCCAAACAGAGAGGAAGGAGACCACTGCTAAATGGTTGAGCTCATTGCCTGTCTTCTCTCAGCTCTTTGCACATTGAATACACGGGTATTCAATATGGAAGTACTAATTTTTGTTGTCATATCTTTTGATGACTTTGGATATACAAATATCTTTGTACATATGTCCCCTTGTCCCTGTGGGAGGGGAAGATCACAGCCTTCTGCACACCATCGTGCTGTTAAAGAGCTGAATGAAGGTAGAAAGGAGGATGCTTGCAGGGCCACTGTATGAGTTGCTCCAGCAGGGTTTGGTATAATCCATCTGACTATACTGCCTCTAAAACCTGTTAAGATAGTGTCAGAAAAGTGCCTAGAGGGCAACCCTAGAGCTAAGCTTTCTGAGAATCATGGGTATTTTTGTAGAGAAATTGTAGATCTTGAAGCCTTTTTTAAAGCCAGGGAATTAAATCCTAGTTTCATTTAAGTCAGTGAAGATTTTGCTGGAGTTGCTACCAAGTATATCTGTTCAGGTGAGATGCAGGGCCCTTACTTCCAGCAAACCTTTGTGTATCAACAGGCCTAAAGAGGGGCATTTTTTCTCTTCTAGGGGAAGGTAAGAACTCTTCACAGCTGAATAATCTATAGGAGGTGGGGCTAGAGACAAAAAAAGTAACTTTGCCCTTGACTATTTGGAGTCATGTGTGGTTCTGTTGCAGATCAAGCAAATGACATAACATTTTTTGCCTGTCAGTTTTACTACAGAGGATCACAGGCTTAGCCTACAGTTAACTACCTTACTTTGCCTTTCTTTCTTTTTCCTTTCCTCCCATTATAACTCAGACCTGAGGTTCTCCAAACCCTGGTTACTTCACAGGGCTTTTTTTTACCCAAGCCCCTGGGCCAAACAGCAGGGGTAGCACAAGGCTGAGAGTAAGACTCTGGGCAAGCTGATGGTCAAGCTGATGGCCCACTTTGCGCAGCTGACAGGTGTGTGCTTCCTCTGAGGCTGTCCCTGCTACAAGGGAAGGTCTGGGTGGTGTGTGTGTTTGTGTGCACAGCAGCTCATAGGAAGAGGAGGAATAGACCTTTCTAGTAAGCAAGTTGTCCTATTAGCCCTGAATTTGAGATTGAACTTTTCTGGTGCAGTCTAAGACGAGGTGGGCCTTTCCTTCTTGAAAAGGGGCATATGGTTATGTACAGGGCTCATGTGACGATATTAATGATTGGTGATTAGTACAAGGAAATACCAGGCACATGGCCTGTTCTATAGGGGTTCATCAAGCTAGACATGGTAGCTGTATTTCAAGAAAATGCCTAAGAGCCTAAAGGCTTTCTAATAGCATTAAAAGTTTTATGATCTGGAGTAAGGTAATCAAATCTCATGCTTCAGAAAACGCTGATCTCCACAGGAACCAGGAAGGCATTTCCCACCACGAGAGCCTTATGCAGTTGTCTGGGTGGTTTCCATCTTTTCCTGGATTGATGGTAGATGGAGCCTGTTGGAAGAAGGACACTTGAACTGCAGGGAGTGACCCCCACATATCTGTGTCCCCATATAGCTCTTAAAGAGCTAAAGATTTTGAATCCTATAGAAACGAATGCATTATAATAGGAAAGCTCATGCAAAATACCTTCAAAGTGAAACCCTAGGCCAGCTTTCATTCTCTGTTAGGTTGGTGCAGTGTTCATTGAATGCACTGCCGGAACACAGAACAATACTTGGCAAGCTGCTTCTAGAGAGGAAAAATGATTAATGTCGTATGTCAAGTGCTCATAAAATGGTGTGGCACTTGTACACAGTGTCTTTTCTCATCTTAGGTATGAGGCTGGTCACTGGATCAAAGCAAAGCAGAGTGTTCACAGCATCATTTTTGTTCTCCAGCTCCTGATGCACTGTCATGCCAGCCAACTTCTCTGTATGCCCATCTGATAAAATCTGTACTCTGTTTTGGCTGCCTCCTGTTACTCTTCTACTTTTAATTGTCTCTGCAGCTTTTTTCTTCCCTTTTTTTGTTTTTCTTCTCATTCTCTTCTGCCCAACTGAAGGAAATAATTTGTCAGTTGTTATTGAAATTTTTACTTTGATCTGGATAATGTAAAATATTTTAATCCAGAGTGAAATATGATGCTACTACTTTGTCATTAGAAAAAAAAGATTTTTTTTTCTCATGGGAATATTAATATAGACATATAAATGTATACACACATAATTAACAGTAGCATGGACAAAAGCAAATTACTTCAGCAAGGCAGCATTTACCATCAGTTCAAGCTGAGACTTATTGATTTTTCCTGCTTGAACACAATGTTTAAGTATATTTTTTCTTATGATGTCACAGTCAATGTCCCTTTTGGGCTCAAAGTTAATATCCCTTTTGACACAAGAGTCAATATTTTCCTCTAATAATACTATATATTTTTGCCATTATTTTTCACAGCCTTGTAAAAGTTGTGATGATGCAGCTGAAGAAGAGTTTTGAAAAGATACATCTCAGACACTGGGGTCAAGAAAAGAAATATACTTTGTGAGTTTAATGACAATAACAACTTGAGTTTTTGCAAAATGAAAGCTCTCCCTCTGTCTGATAGAAAGAAGACAAAGTAGTCAAATTACTCTGTCATTTCTTTTTTTATTTACTAGTTAAAAGGGGGGAAACCCCCACTCCCTGTCCTCTGTTCAGTGGAAAATATAGAAGTAGCAAATAAGTAGGTACAAACATAACACAGACCATCACAGAGTTACCTTTGTAATTCTGCATGGAAACAGCAGAACAAGGTGAAATAATTCACAGAAAATACTGCTGCTGGAGAAAAGCCTCCACTGTTCATGCTGGGATCTACCCAGAAGTGCTGGAACAGAAAAGCTCTCAAAACCTTGCACCTTTGAGGCAAAGCAGGAAAACAGAATGACAACATGTTTCACATAATGGTCTCTTGTACCTATTTCTCTAAAGGGGCCAAAGATGATTTGATTCTGCTTTACCCATCCTTGTGAAGTTGCCATGATCTCCTTGTTCTTCCCTAGGGTTTGATACAAATGGCAAACTTGAGAAGTCTGCAGAAGATGAAAATTGTGGATTTTAAAAAGGGGTTTGGGGAAGGGAGAGGGATTAACCTGAAGTGAGAAAACATTAAAGCTGTGACTTGTGATGCAAAAAAGGTGCAGTTTTGAATGGTCTTGGAGAAAAGAACAATAATTGTTATCTTCTTGCAGGAAAATAAGGAAATCCAATAGACAGATTACAGAATATGGTCAGATTTTCATTAATAGTTTTGCTTATTGTGAACCAGAATACTTCAGTACTAGAAAGAAGTGGAAGCAGAGATTATGAGAAGCACAGCTGCAGAGATATAGGATACAGCTGCAAACAGTGTCTAGAACATGTTTTATTTGCTTCTTTGCTTGAGCAGAAGACCACCATAGACTCAGTGAGAGAGACTAAAAGTGGCCCACAATCATCAGCAAGTCAGTCAGACACAACTCTCTTAGGCAGAATGAGGGAGGATGCACAGCCTGCAGATTTTTCAGTGGGTTTGAAGGTAAGAGGAACAGAGTATCTGGGTGGACAGAGAAGCATGCAGGAGACGTGAGAAGGTGAGTCGCAGAGCGATTAAGGAGCCAGCTTTGTTGCCATTGCAACATCACAAAAAACACAAGCCCAATCCCTAATGAGCTTATCTTTAAAAATAAGAGAAAGCCTTTCTTGCCTCAGAGTACTTGTTATGTGCTCAGAATGTGCTGTTCTCTTTCCAAAAGCTTTTCATCTTAAAGTGAGTTTTCGCCAACCGGTCTGAGACGGAGCCCTGTGAAACAGCATGGCAAAAGAACAAGGCTGCATGCCATTCAACTTTAATAAGTCATGGGAGAAGATATTGTTTAGCCTTGCAGAGTTTATACTCTCAGATTTATAACTGTAAGTAATTAAAAGGAAGCAAGCGATCTTGGACCTGTCTATGCTCCAGCTCTTACAGGGCCCAGTGTCTCGTATCTGGCATGGCTCAAAGGCCTGTGTCTTATTTTGAAAGGGAAGGGACTAATTGGGTTGGCTGCTCCTTGCTAGTGGTGCAGGCAGCTCTGTGGGCAGTGGGGAGAGTTCATGGGGTCTCCAGGCTGGCTAGGGAAAAAAAAAAAAAACCCACAACTTTACTAAACTTTTCCCTTCTTACAAAGTAGACTTTTTGGTCTGTTGCCATCACAGTGACTCCAATATTTGGGACCCTTATGCAAAGCTTTGGATCCCTAAGATCTGGGTTGGGGAGTGAGTGCACATGCAAAGCCACAGCAGAGCTGGGGTCCCATGCTGCCTCTGGGAGACAGGTGTGACCGGAAGCTGGGAGCAGAGTCCGCCACAGAGTCTGGTCTGGCTTATAAAATGTACTAGGCAGGATCCTGGAGTTCTAGTCCTCATATTACCCAATCTCTATATTCCACTGCATAGTCATTCATGCCTTCTCAAAAGTGTGTGCTGTCTTTGTCACCCACTGTTTGAGCTCTCCATATGATTACAAGTGTACCTATAACCACCAGACCTGAATATTCATAATCAGCTTTGCTTTCTTTTTTTTTTTTTTTTAATTTTAATTTTAATGGGATAGAAGTTGTAGTGAAAACTTGTGTCATCTGAGAAAGGGTTTTTCAGTCATTTTGACTGAAAAAGCCTGGAGCAACACACACTATGCCCTGTTATATAGATTTTAGCAAATTCAGAGACAAATACAAATGACTCCCATTTTTCAAGAGCTGACCTGAGCATATGTGCTAAATCACAGTGGAAAAAATGCTATCAAAAGTGCCCAGTGTCTAGAGCAGTTTAAATACAGCAATGGCAACAGCCTGGCTGCTGATGCACAGTCCCACTTGTTGTCTTCTGGGGTTTGGATATCAGCAAAACACTTGGGCTCAGAGCCACAAGTCGACCTGATGGTATCAGAGCAGAAGATGATTTATTTTTGTTAAGTCCTGAATGTAGATTTGGACAATCATTTAAAGATGTTAAGTACTACTCCTCTGGAGGCATGCTGGTTTCCTTTTGACAAATTTGGGGCAATAATTAGGAGATATGGCAAAACGACTTGAAATTCAGAAGGACCACAGAGACAAAATAGGTCTAACCTGAAAGACAAGAATACAGCATAAAAAGAACGAAAGGCTGTCAGTGCTTCATAAGGAGAAAAAGGAAAACCAGGTAGTTTCACCATGACTAAAAAAAAGGTATCTATTGGGCATAAGCTATTCTTCAGGAAAGAAATAAAATAAATGATAGAATGAAAGGAAGTACTGACACTTAAAATGGGCACTTTAGTCATGATGATGGAAACTTTCTTGCTAGGGAATATAGATCATTGAAGCATTAGTCTACTAAACTTCTGGCTGAGACCAGTGGACACGATGGTTACTGCCTTTGCCAGTCAGAATAGAGAAAGGGCTATGCTGTACTCTGGATGCCATTTGTCACAGAGGATCCACCATCAGCAGAAGTTTATGACTTTGGCTGTCATATCCTTCCCCAAGCACCACTGCTGGTTCTCTCTCCATGTTCTGGAGCTGGTAGGATTGATGATGAGCAGATACAGAGAAACAAAAAGAACAAAGTGAATACTTCTGCCTCCTTCAGGTCCACTGAAAGCAGTTCACAGTTTTGCTTCTTGCTCAGAGTGTTTCAGAAAGCCTCTTCACTGTCCTCCTACAGTAAGGAGCCCAACAACCTAACCACAATAATACATTATGAATAACTTTACTGAAGGTCATGGAAAATATAACCCTCCACATATATAATTTAAACCATCTTACTGGATTGGATAGTCTATCTCCAACCCAGAAAGCTCTTTCAGATGGCAAAATAGAGGATTTGCATGCAAAGTCCCCACTGGGAATGATGCTGGGAATGTTCAGACTACAGATCATATCTAGGAATTTTTTGGGGATGCTGGCTACCAGAGAACTAAAGCATACCTGGGAACCTTCTAACAGGGAACTGTAGAGACACTTGCATTCCAGGGCTTAGGACTGTTCTGGGCACTGTGTAATTACTAACACAGACACAGCCTCATTCTGTAAAGTGGTTTACTCCAGGGAGCTTCCCAACTCCAGGATCTGGATATATTTTCCTTTGCCCCCCAACCATCTTTTGAAGTGAGAGAAAGGCAATCTCATGCTCTGGGAAGGAGACTTGGATACACAAGTGAGAAAGGTAATTGACTATCCAAACAACTGTGGGACTAGAGTGCACTGGCACACATTTCATCATTGGTCACGGTCACTCTCATAACGTATTTCTTCATTTTGTACCAGTCCTAGACCTACTTAGTGTTTGTGAAAGCAGGTCTTTGTCTGCATCTATCTTTCTTCTGACCCTTTTCTATGGAAAATGACTATGTTTGCACTTGAATTCCTTCCAGAGCACTATCTGGGCATCAACAGTTCTGTAATTAAACCAAACTATTTCAACTCACAGGAATAACTGAGTGCAATTTATCTGAGAGGAATGATATATATGATCCCAATGGAAGCCTGGAAAGACTTCATCAGCATGTCAGAATAATTTCACAGCTTAAGTAGAGAGGCCTAGAATAGACTCATGAGTTGTAAGAGCTTTCCTATATTATTTTCATTGTACTTGCTTAAAAATACCCTGTATGGAAACAAAGAAAATTGGATTATTAATCGCACATTGTGCAAACACTTGCGAGTTATGTCTTGAGCCCAGCAATGTGGCTTCTGCACAGGCTGAGAGCTTCAGAGTTCATCAGAACTGCTCAAGTGATAGTAAGTGGAGGTTCATCTTCTCCCATTGCATTCACACTACTAGAGATTTTAATGGTGTTAAAAGAGGTCAGAAGGGGTTTTGAATCTCAGGACATCTGTCTGTCAAGACCCACTTCTGGGGTCATGACCCCACTTTCAATTATACTGGCAAGCTTGTGCATAAAAGTAAGGTTGTGACCTTTGTTTAGGAACTAGTGGCTTAAAATAAGCTATGGGGAGAGGGAATAAAAAAACATTTGCAAAGCAGTGTATACTTGGAATGCATGTCAAGTGTATGGTACTTTCCAAAGAGACAAGACTAGGGTGAGGTCATGCAAATATGCAACCCTTTGTATTTCTGTTTAGGTCATTCTTTTTCTCCATAAAAAGGGAAGAACTAACAATTCTCAAGATGGAGAGAAATACAACAGCTGCAGGGCTCTGTTTATTAGGTAATTTAGATCTCTGTCCTGCATTTGAATCATCAAAGTGCTGGAGTTACACACCCAGAACTATATAGTACAATTTTCCATTGGAAACTGGGGCTTCATTTGTTGGAAATTGGGATAGAATGTATGCTACAGCAGCTTAAGTTATTAGCCAGTCAGAGGATGGCTGTGAAACACAGACAGGACCAGTCCTGAACAAGTCACACGTCATCCTAAGATTTATCAGATATGATGTTTTCAGCATAGTCTGGAGATGAGTCCAAAGCATCACTGGGAATTTAACCTCTATTTAAATACATTTTCTAATTAATTTTCTCCAGCAAAGTGAATTTAAACAAAACATGCAGAGAGGATAATTGAAATGGTCAGGGGGTGAGAGTTCTGTCTTGAAATGTAGGAACTGAGAAGGACAGTGAAAGAAAGCATGGCTTGCACTCCCTAAGTACTATGGTGAGTAAAGGAAAGCAGGAGAAAGAACTCCCTGAGCTTAAATACCATGTTGCACAGATTTTTTTTTTTTTTTTTAATATGACTATGAATCACCTTGAGTTTCAGACTGAAAGAACTGGCAGTACTGCAAAGTTTTAGCAGAGTATGATGAGTCTGGGGCAAGGAACCTAACTTGTTTTAAGACACAGCTTGCTGAATAGAATTGTGTAGGAAGATGTATGCAGTATCAGGACACAAGGACCAGCTATACAGACATTAAACACATTATATTCCTAGTCCTCAGGAACAAGAAGAATATGATTATCCTTCTGTACACTACATTCAGTAGTGTACCCAAAACTCTCCTTAGCCTGACACTGGAACATTTACAGAAAACTAAGGTGGAGTTAGGTCTGCTGCTCTACAGCAGATTTTCTGATGAAGAGGGTTGTTTTCCAGATATGTAGCCAACATTGTGCATTGTTCAGTTTCACATTATCACTTGCAGTTATATGCAATTTGTCTAAGTCTATGGTGTTTACCACTTCTAAATGTGGGTAGTCAGTCATAATAGCATTCTTATAGTGTTAAGCAGTGTCTTCCTGCCTCGTTTGGTCATTTCATTTTATGTGAAACAAATGTGATTTTCCTCAGTTCTTAACAATTTTAATTCCATGTATTCTTTTCATGATCAATCAACCTATTTTTACTGGGAAGTTTACATAAATTTCCAAGTAAATGCTTATTCCTTTCCCTCCATCTATGATTCAGATGGAAACTTCATAAGGGTTACAGAAGGGATTAAAGGTGACAGTTGATGCAGCCTACCTTGTACAATTTACTGACTTTTCAAACCAGTTTTATTTTGGTGAAAAGAAAGACAATTCGTACTCTGATTCTTTGTAGAGAGTGCAAGCCTGTTGTTCATAGAGTTCAATTATGCAAGAGAGAATGGGCAACATTCTTCCAACAATCCACAACTGTACGGAGGCTCAGGTCCTGATTGGAGTGTGATCACTGGCACTCCAGTCCATTAGCTTCTTCATCTTTTTTTTTTTTTTTAGGAAAATCAGTAAAGGAAGCTCTTTCAGACATGGGGCAGAGAAGACTCCCCTGGAGGAAAACACCACATTGATAGATTTGCAATGTCTTTTCTTCCAATCATGGGAAACCTTCCCTGATCACCAAGATCTGTCAAAGGCAAGTACCCTTGCAGTGACTTTGCATAGCTCCCTCAGCATTCATGAGTGTATTCCATTAGATGCCATGGAGTTACGCTCGTCCAGTTTGTTTAGAAGTTCCCTGATTTGATCCTCATCTTCCAAGGGTAAGTCTTCCTTGTGGTTGATTTTCCCACTATCTCAGGAGCCTGGGATTCCTGAAGACAGTTTTTACCAGTAAAGACCAAAGTGAAGAAGACCTGAACACCACATCCTTTTCTGTGTCTCAGCAAAGTACAGCTGTCCTATTCAGCAGCAGGCCCACATTTTCTATAGCTTTTTCTTGCTGCCTTCATGTCTTTCACCAGAATCAACTTCAGGTGGGCTTTGGCTTTCCAAATCCCATCTCTGAACAATAGAGCAATGTCTTTGTGTTCCTTCTGTGTCACTTCTCCCTGCCTTGACCTCTTTTATGCACCCTTTTTTTTGTTTGAGGTTGATCAGGATGTTCTTGTTCATCCATTCAGGCCTCCTGTCACCTTTCATGAGTTCTTTCATTTCAGAATGGGAAATTCTTGAGATTGGAGGAGGTCATCCTGGAAAACCAGTATGAAGCACCAATGCAGTTGAAGAAAACTGGTGAGAAGCACCACAGAGAAGAAAGAAGCCAACGAGCACAGAGCAATAAGTAGCAGTTGTTATGAACACAATCCAGCTTCCAGGACCACCCACTGTTTCACTGTAGGAGCTGGGGCAGACTGAGTGTATCCTGCAAAAAGAATAAGGGAAATCGAGACTAAAAATTAAGGAGGATAGGTGTTTGACTTAAGATGAGCCTGAGGAAGGAGAGGAAAAAAATATTTACTTGAGTGTTTAATTGTTTCTATTATCTGTTTTTTTTCTGATACCTGGATCAGTGATAAAAAATTTTTGCTAATTGGTAATTATTAAACTAAGTAAAAATTGCCCAGTTTTTGCCTTTGGTGCTGACAAGTAGAATAGCCAAATCTTCATTTAATGACATCATGGACACCCTTTGGCATATTCTGCTTTGATGAAATGGAGATGCATTAAACTGCAGGTAAACTCAGATTAAGACTCTCTACCCTGTATGAGTATTCTGAAGAGGGCTTCACTATATATTAGGGGAAACCCAGTTGAGCTTTCCCCTAAGGTATACAAACCTAAAACAAGCTTTGACTATATTAATACTATGCTGACCTAAAGTAGATTAATGCAATTATCTGATATACTGGTTTGAATCTATTCCTGCACGTCTGTAATTGCTTAGCTTCCAAACTACGTCTGGTTTATATCTATTTCAGAGCCATGGAGCAGAGACACAAAAGGCTGCACCCATCTCTAGCTATTTCCTATTTCTTTGTGTGTTTAAAAAGAAGTAAATTCTGAAATTTAATAAATGGCAACAAAAGCAAAAAACTGTATGAGTCTTTCTTCTAAGAATGTTTCAAAAACTTATTTTATGAGATTCATAACAAGCTTAAGAACTTGGAAATTGCATCATTGGTCAGAGGACCCTCTATTAGGTGGGCAAGAAAAGATGCATGTGAAGACATCCAGATATATTAAAGACAGTATTCTGTCAGATCCTCAGTAATGAAGGACTAGATGTCCATGTCAACATGTTGTACTGTCAGAGAGTATTAATTCTTTGCTTAGCACCCTATACATATGAAAGTAAGTGGGAACTGGAGTGGCAACATCTTCTAGGGGTAGGTCAACCAATTTTTCCACTTTTGGAGCAGTGGTTTAGCAACCCAGGAACACCCCTCTTTGGCTGGTTCTCTTGCCTTTCTGGCTTTTTTCTCCCCAGGTGTGAGGCAGGATGAGAACTTGCTGAGTTGGTTTTGAAAATGTAAGATGTGAAGAAAGGGAAATTAGACCCTGGCTGTGGTTTAAACTGAAATGGAGATCAATGTCCAGCACTTTCATGCATAATGGGTGTGTACACGTTTTGGGAGCAGTTCTGTAAGTTTGATGTAAGTCAGTCTGCTTGTGTAATTCTACCATCCCTTGTCCAGATTCCTGTCTGCAGCTATGTTTATTTTAGAAAATGTCTCTTCTAGTGTTAAAAAAAAAATCAAAACAAAAATTTTGTTGTTCTAGCACAGTTCAAAGTAAAATCAGGATTAGAATTCTGCTTCTTAGAAACAAAGGTCTGCTAGCTGCTACACTGACTAAGCTACTTCATCCCTTGTTACTCTCTGAACTCTGAAGTGGACCCAGAGTTTTACCTACTACCACAATGCAATGTGTGAAAGGAAAAGCACTGTAGAAGGCTGGGTGGCTTCTAGAGTGATCAGGTGACTTCTGATTACAAATGCAGCTGGGAATCATGTTCCATTGGGTGCTTCTAATCTTCATGCTGAGGCTGCTGCACAGTGCCATGACTCCTACTAGAAGTAGGAGAAGATCTACTAGATGCACCTTTAGCATATATGCTGAAGAACATTTCTTGTTGCCATCTATCATGTTTGTATGTAAGTTATCTGTGATTGAGAGAACCTTTTCCACTTAATTATCCTTTCCTCTGCAATTGCATTGAATTTGAAACCAGAACAGTTTTTTACAGTTGCTGTTGAGACCCAGAAAGAGTTCTGTTTTGTTACTGGAAGAAAACAGATCTCCAACATTATTTATTTAAATTTCTAAGGTGATGGATTGCTACAGCAACTGACTCAGGAAGCACTGAAAATGATGGTGTAATCTAGAAAATACTATACTAATGGCCTGTTTTACAGAAACCTGAGCAATGGTGAGTATTACTTTGCCCTGGATACTCCATTCATAGCAAATATGTTATTGTAGTAAGTTCCCTTCTGGAAAGCTTTGCCTTGTGAGCAGATGTCTGCCAAACTTGCCTGAAGACAAGGTCTGACCTGTGTGTTCTCAAAGTTTATAATGTCAGAAGATACAAGTCTCTCAAATACATTGGTTTTACCCTGCCAAAACAAGCTGAGAAATATCACTGTAAAAATAGCACTGTCTTTTGGCTCTGTGTATGCTTTAGGTAAGACATTCCTAAAACTTAAAATAATTAATAAATTTAAAAAAAAAAAATTATTCTGCAGAAACAAACTGCAAAATTGAAGAGGATTATCATTATTTTCATTTTTTAGTCATCTTTACTCCTTTTAAGGTCAAATCCTGACCACATTTTTTATATACACCTGTTTGGATGGTTTGTTTTCTTTTTAAATTGTTTTTATTTTGATTTTGTTGTACTCCTAAGATCTTGGATGATAAAGATTCTACCCAGGAACTCTAATTAAAGCAGGGTCATTTTGAGTTAGATGCTTACTGTATAGAGGGATGGAAGGAATGTGTTTCCAAAGAGATAATATTAAAATGAATTTATCCTCCTCTGAAGTAAAGTTCCCTGTATTATCTATCACTTATAGCTGCAGTTGAACTGGAAAATCTGGTGCCTTGCTTCATTGGAAGTATCTGCTGAAACATTAAATAATTCCTAGAGCAAGAGCAGAACAAATATTCAATTATTTGACCAAAACATTTTTTTTTTTTTTGCCTGGGGATATCCTGTCATCCTTATTGTCATAACATTGAATCTGTGAAAATGCACTTCTGATACATATGTGCTATGCACATGCTTTGCAAGTTAGGAAATATGAACTCTCCACTGAGAGGTGAATTGTTTTGTCAGCTGAATAAGCCTGGGAATAAAACAGAGGGCAAAAATCTATGAAAGAATGTAAGACTATAACTCCTTTTTAGGCACCAATGCTCACCATGAAACAGATGGAATGGTAGGAGCTTAGATACCTATGTGGATCTTGGCCTATAGCTTTTTGATCCTCATCCAGTGCCTTTTCTTGATAGGTTCTCTTTCTCTAATCATTTCCATGTTTCCTGGAGTCCTGTTTTATGGCTACTTCAAGATTCTCCTCGTGATACAAGAATGAAGGATGATAATTATTTCTGGTCTTTAAGATCCCTTGTTGGTATTGTGAAGTCTGACACATCTCGCAGTTCATATGACAGGTCCATCAGTACACTGACTTTGAAGGTGTCCTTGGACTGGTTCTTATGTGAACTTGGCTGCCTGTCAGCAGCATGACTGCACAGTTTTGGTAAGCTTGGAAAGCTCCTTTAAAGGCTTGCAAAAGGGAAAGGCCTCATTTCAGCACATTTTTACCAGTGACATAATCTTCTCTTAATATTTTTGTATATAAAGCATTGTGTCATTTACCAGGTCAAGAAACTCATTCCCAAAGAATGTATCCCTCTGACCCTGGGAGAGAGGGTTTTTAAACAAAAATTGTTGTTGCTGTTCAGCAGCTTTCCTGGGTGTCTCGCTCTTTAGCTGATCCACATTCTTTCCCAGTGAGCAAGAAGATGATAAGGCACTAGTGCCTATTTATAACTTGCAGGGAGAAATGCTTGTTTAGTGATGCAGTAGTTGGTGAAGGAAAAAGAGAGAAAAAGCAGCCCAGTCCTAAATGCTTGCCCTGACAACCTTCTGTTTCACGGTACTCCTCTGTGTTGGCATCCTTACTCTTCTGTGGAGGGCACCATGTGTGGCTTGGCCTTTGAGAGCAAAATAAAACTACATGTTCAGGACTGTGCAAAATGAGTCACCAGGAAACCGTGTGTTCTTTTCATCTCCTCACAGTTGTGTGTTTGATTTTTGTTTCTCTGAGAATGGCTATTTTTATGATGGTAGTACTTAGAGGGCCTGATCCAAAGTGAAGCCTGCATTGCTAGGCTATGTGCAAATACACTATGAGAGACAGGCTCTGCCCTTAAAAGTCAGTGATCAAAGGGACCCTGACAACTAAAAGATAGGACAGGAAATGGGTATGATGTGACTATCCAAAAATTATGTCATAATTCAATCACTTGCATACTGAAGTGTCATTTACTTTTCATCTCTCTCCAAACAGTTAAGAATTAGGTAGAAGGTAAAACAAAGCTCCAGAGGCAATAATTTGACTTCAGTGAATAACTCTGGTCATCGCTTGCTACTTCTTGTTTGTTGTCTTGATCTGGCTGAGAAAAAGAGGGATCTTGGATCTATGTTGGTTTTCTACATATGTCCTCACCACACTGGTATGAAGATGGCAGTTTTCCAGCCTTGTTGATTTTGTAACTCTATTATTTTACTTTCAGTTTGAATCTCCCACATGGAATATATATGACATCAGAAATGAATTGTTATCAGCTCAAAGGTAACCTCCATACAGAACAGTTTCTTTTTAGCATCCTGTTCATATGGAATTGTGTGAGAATTGACAAGGAATATTCTTTTTGCCAGGCTGGCAAAGTCCAGGGTGCTTGTTTTCTAATCTGGCAGGGAATGGATTGGTTATTTTATTCTTTTTCTAGGAGATGGGAAAACTCAATATTAGGAAAGGAATATTAGGACCAGACAGTACAGCTTTACCAAATTTTCAATGAACACGGCATTTTTCTTCCTGTGAGGTCTATGTCCATATTGTTTCACTAAGCAGAAGAAAAAGCAAGGCACCATTTCACCCACACAGGCTGTCTTCTTGGATGTCATTTCATGGCATGTCTGGTGTGCTAATATCTGTTATGTAAAAGATTTGTGAAGTATGATTTGAATAAAAAGAATAATTTTCTAAAGATATCAGAGTTCTGCTGGAATCTCTTCAAAGTGTATTGACTACATCAGTGGCTGACACCCTTTTTAAAGATTTTGGTAGGATGATCTTTTAATTCCCCACATATTTAGTCAAACTGTACTCTTTACTGTAAGAAATTTCCATTCTGGGCTTTGATTAGGGAAAATCCATCTCTGCATGCAACTCTAAATATTCCAACTAGAAAACTTTGAGGAAACTACAGCTCCTTTTATTTGATTAATTTATTAATTAATTTGTGCCATTTGTTTATTATTGTCCTGAAAACTAAGCTGAGTTATGAGTAATACTGCTCTGGAAATTTAAGCATGTGATGGTCAAAAGGAACTTCCTGAATGCCTGGGCCAGCTGTAATGGAAAGTGAGCTATAAACCCCCTGCCTAGTATTTTTACTAAAAATACCTCTTGAAGTGATGTCTGCATTCTGCCTAGGAACCATAGTCCTATCAACACAAGGTGGATAGTACTGTCAGGCAAGGTCAAAACTTCCACAAATTTATGGTCTCTTGAAAAGAAGATGATAGGCCTGGGTAAGACTGGTTACAGGTGAATTCAGCAGTTTTGGCAGTGTCAACCTTACAGTAGCCTAACTATTGTCAAAGTTTTCTCAGGCATCATGTCAAAAGAGAGATTTCAGTAGGGATTTGAAGAAGACCAGTAAAATTGCTTTGTTTTTGAGACTTTATCTGAAATTTGAAAAATGTGAAGTGACTGTAAAAGATAGAAGTCAACTATCAATATAGGTGAAATAGGAGGGGATATAGGGACTAAATAATAAGAAGCCTGAAGTTTTCCTCTGATATGAAAGAGTGAAGGGAAGCAGTTTGATTTCAAGAGAGAAGTGATAGTAGTCTAACAGATGGATTAGGAAAATGATCATTGTACTAACTTTCCAGATAGGGAGAAGGGTAACCCTATATGAATAAATTCAGAGGAAAGAAATGGAGATGGAAAGAAATGACATGGCAGCACATTAATCTGATGGAAGAGTAGCTCTTTACATCCTTTTCCTGCAGAAGTGAGAGAGGCTGAATGCCAAGGAACTCTCTTGCCAAACAAGTGCTCCATGCAAATGTAACTTGAAAAACTGGGGTTTATTTGGCTGTGAGAAACACTTCTCCTACTTACTTCCTATAAAATAACCCTCTTCTGCTGTTGAATCTGGCTTGTAGGAGTTCCACAGCAGTGAATCTCTCTGCCTGGCATATTCTCAGTTTGTATAATGCAAGATGAATGAAGCAAAATCAGATAATTTGGCCTTGAGATGCTGCAATTGTGAAAAAATTGTCCAGAACAAAAATGTTCAAGACACAAACCTCACAACTCTCCCTGACTCTGGGTTTTCCTTTCCCCATGCTGAATCCATTAATTTAGATATTTTGAACATGGCTTAAGGAGGGTCTTAACTCTGTGGTTAAGGCTACCAGTTCATACAATCACTTCATGGGTGGGATTTAAAAAAAATACTGTGAAGTGGCCTTCAACAGAATCTCATTTTTCTTGTGTAATTCATTTGGTATAGGGTGGAATTTTCTTTTCCACACTCACATTAATGAAGCAGGCTAGGCTGTAGCAGATAACTGATGTCACCACAGTTGGGAAAGCATATACTTAAATGAAAATATAATGCAGCCTTCTTACAAATTGTGAAAGTGGACAATCTGCAACCATCTGGCATCCACCTTCGAGAGATAATTGGTAGGGACAATGTTGTTCTTTCTGTAATAGTACTACCCTCTAACTGTGACCACTACAGAAAGACCCTTCTCAAGGCAAGCTTTATTCAAGTTTCCAAGTGCATTTGTTAAAAAAAGCCATTTCCAGTGCAAGATAAAATATTCACAACTATTGCATCCTTAAATCACACCCTATGACCGCTCATATTACATTGTATGGGCAATAACAAATGCTGTGCATCTCAGCCCTGCCTCCAGAAACTTGAAATACATTGTGCAAGATTAAATAAAATGTAGACTTTAGTGAAAGCAAAACAAAAGTCTGGATAGATTGAAAGCAGTGCACAGTGAAGTTGCATGCCAAATAAATTTCCCCTGAGTTGCCTTTGGTGACCCAGGTGAAGACCTCTAATTTAGGTAACACCACTACTTCTTTCTATTGAAAACTTGAGATCAACTCCAGTAATGAGTACTCCCCATCTAGAAAATCTTGGTGGTAACTCTCAGTTTTTCTGTTGTTCTGTAGTAACTCACTGCAACAATATTTTATAAGATGCATTTGTTTTTTCATTTGAAGAAAGAAGCATTTCATTTTTTATTTCTTCCAGAATTACTAATGCAGATCTTGAGGGCCAGAACTATCCAAAGAGTCTGTGGATGGAGTCACACCTGGGGGTCTGCAAACCCAGCTCAAATTCTGGCCTTGGATCAAATGAGGAACTTGACAATGTTCTCTCAACATTTGTTTTTCTGTGCCACAGGCTGACAGAACTGATGATAGCAGTTTCTGCTCAGAATATTTCCTTTCCAGTTTTCTAAAGGTGTGATGGAGCTGTCTCGGAAACCTAACATGAAGATTGCTGTCATCTCTTCCTGGTACTCAGTAAAAAGCCAAGAATGTACCCAGTTTAAAATGTGTTTAACTGTTGATGGAAATGGGACATAGGCATATGTATAGTGTTCTCTGAATAAAGCCATGCCTTTGAAAATGTAGCCAACGTGACTGCTCAGACCAGTATCCTGCTTTTGAAATGAATTAGTATTTTTCTTAGTCCAGAAAGACTAATTTCTGCCATGATTGGAGCTGGGAAGAGAAATACTCAGTTGCAACATCAGTTCCTCTGATATCTGTTGACCAGCCAGAATAGAAAGGACGTTGGCCATTTGGAAAAGCTTCTGAAGCCAAGGAGGCTGCCTGCAGGTCTCTCTCCTGCTCCCTTGCCTGCTTGGCTTCTTGTGCTTTGGTGGGTCTTCTGCAGATTGTTCAGTCTCACAAGACTTTCTAGCCAGACTGTACTCACACAAGGAAATGGCAAAGTCCACTTGGGAGGGAATGCTGTTCTTTCTCCACACGACTTTCAGGTGTACTTAAATTTCTGTAATTTAATGAAATTTAGTCAGGCTATAACTTTATAATGTAGAGATATTTTTAATAACTCTTTCACCTTATAGTCTGTCACCTCATGGACTACTGAAGCCAATGCACATGCCAATATGGATGGAATAGGGACTGATGACGAGATAAGTGTACCTCAGAAATATTATAGTCTTTGGACATAAAATAGACTGAATTTTGCTTCACTGAGTAAGAAAATTAACATTGGTTATGAGTGACATGTAATTCTGTTTGCAGGATCTTTCCAAAAGAAGGCTGTGCTTTCACTGCACAGTGAAATCTGATTTCAGAAAGTAATTATCTGTACTAACCTGCAGGGTGCAGACAAAGCACTCCCTGTTTTGGATGCATATCCAGATTTCACAAAATCTCTGGGGAATCACTCTTAATCTTATTTTTGGCAAATTTTTTTAAAAGTTATTATAAATGCTTAGGAAAATAGGCTGCCTTTCAGGGTATTTTTCAACAGTCTGATGAACCTGGAATTTTTCCATCATGGTACATCCTAATCAGATTTTGGTTTTTTTGCTAAATGTCAAAGATTACATTAATTTTTCCAAAAAGATTTTTTTTTTAATAAGTTAACCTGCTCTCTCTGACAAAATCTTTCCCATTTCTCTATAGAAGAAATTGCAGTATTATGAAGGAAAATGCCAGGAATCATGTGAGAATACAGTAGTGCACTAATCAAAGCATTGTATAGTAAATAGCGTGGTAGTCAAAGAAGTCTACATGGTTCAATTATGTAAGAAATATCTGTTTAGACTGTGTCTTCATGTTTGATTGTGAGACGGTGTCTCACTAAGGAATCGACATAGCCTTCATATCTTGATTATTTTCCTCAGGCTTTTGTACTACAACCTGTGCTTCACTGATGAAAATGGACAAACGATCCTTTTGTGTCCAGGATCAGTAGAATGGTTACCTTCTGCCTCCTGGCAAGCCTGAACACAGGCACAATAGAGGATCTGCAGAAATGACAGAGGCTCTCTCTGTAAGGATATCCTGAGCAGTACAAAAGAAGTGTAAGATTTGAGCAGCTCCTCCTTTCCTCACATTTACCTTTGTTTATGAAAGCATTGAAACCTCTAAAACGCGGTTGTCACTGCATGGAAGGCAGTACCCTAGGTCTGTATTGTCACAGACCCTTCATATTGTCAAACTAGGGCTTTGGTTTAGCACAAGAATACAGGCCAATAAAAAGAAAGTGGCCATCAAACAAGCAAAGGTAATGCAAGTCTACTCCATTTTCAAATATTAGGATGAAGAAAAATATTTTCCTATCTTAGACGGATTATTCTGTATTTCAGCACTTTTAGTTCCATTTTTAGCTGCTTAAAAGACCTTGCTTGAAAAGGTACTTGACAAACATAAATCTTTGTGAAGAGACCATATTTCATTCTGGCCTTGAATCTGACTTATTCTGCAGAAGTTTATTTTCATGTCTGAAATGGATTTCCTATTGTTTTTGACAAGGGTGGGAACTAGATCTGGCTACCTTTGTCTATCAGGCTTCTATCCCATGGCTTGATTATTTTACTGCATGTTTTTAATGTTTATTAATTGTTAAAATTCAAGAAGAGGGCAAGCAAACCAGAGTTGTACAGTTTGAAGAGCTGTAGTTAACTACAGAATTTGTACCTCTGCCATTTTTCTATTGTATGCTTTGCCTTAGGGATCCAATGGTCAGATTTTGTAATAACATTTAGAATTTCCTTTTCTCTTCCAATAGGACAGTGTTTTCCTGCACCTAAGAGACTCACTTCTGGAAAGACATAAAACAGGCCACAGTTTATTTTCAGGATCTCAGCCTTCATTTAAAGCA
Source organism: Lanius collurio (assembly GCA_020086605.1). Classification (NCBI taxonomy): domain Eukaryota; kingdom Metazoa; phylum Chordata; class Aves; order Passeriformes; family Laniidae; genus Lanius; species Lanius collurio. The sequence continues at coordinate 1,743,074 of JACBWW010000002.1, forward strand.
AACAAACTGAAGCAAAAATATATTTAAAAAACTTATTTGGAGACTACAACAGTGAGTATTGTAATACCTCACTTTTAAACATCCAGGTTCCCTGTGGATTGCATGGCAGTTGTCACCCAGGGTCAGGACAAGCACCCTCCCACACAGGGAGTGCCTTAGTCAGCATCTCTGCAGAAGAGACCTGCTGTGTGGTGGCACAGCTTTTCAAAAGAAAAAGTTTATTTCCACTGCTTTTTGTGTCAATATAGCACTGCATTAGGTATGATTTTTGCATGTCCCTTTGTTCAGGGAGAGGGACAGTCTGCTTTGTGTATACTTGCTATATCCATGTGTGAGTTAGGCATCAAGTTCATGGCATCATAGGGTAATTCAGCTTGGAAGGAACTTCTGGCATGTGAGGAAACAAATATAGACATAGAGGAAATTTTTCTGTTAGGAGAAGAGGTAAATAGGATTTAGTTTATGCTAGAGTTGGTTAATAGCTAAAATGAGATTTTCAGGACCATGTTTCTATTATTTTAATACTAAAAATCCCCATAAATGTTTCTTTTTTTATTCCTAAAAATACCCTTCAAAACCAGACCACTTGCACAGAATGAGAGAAATGAACTTACAGCTTTTATATGTGGCACTCCTTTAAAATTCTGCATGTGTTTCAACTGACAGGTACATCATTACAGGACATGGCCTGTAGTTCAAATAACACACCATTTATTCAAAATTTTATAGAGAAATGTTAATGTATCCACATATTCTAAACAGTAGTAATTTGCAAATAAATACTCTCCAAAAATATCATTGCATTGTAGGTGACCAGACTCTTCCAGGACAACTTGGAAATGCATGGCAGCACATAATTAAACACACCACCTGAGCAAAAGGCAGTGACCCCTGGGAAGCTTTCTTGTTGTGCTTTTATCCAATCCAAGCAAAATAATCCCCAAAGCAACATTAAGTGTGTGCTCCATACCCTTTGTATTCACTGCACCTCAAAGAAAAGACGTGGGGCTCTGGGGTGTTCAGATCCACGTGCTGTAATTGTGCTCACAGGGGTGGGGAACCACAGCTTACACTAAACCAGCAGCCTTGGGGAGTTCTACCAGAGCTCTGGCCTAGTAGAACCATGCAATTACCAGCAGTTAATGTCTTTTTCCAGCCAAGTATTATTCAGGGACTGTTTTTGAACGGAAGTAAGGACAAACTGTGGACACTATTTTGATCCAACCTTTTCACAGTCAAAGCAATTTCTCTTACAATCTATCCTTCTCTTTCTCAATGGGAAAATAAGCTGTGCTGTTCATTTCTGTGTCACGACTTCCAGGTTTACCATGCTAGGATTCAGAGTGGGTGGCAACTCTCTCCTGACTTCATCCTGAGAAAAAAAAAGGAATGGAAGCATTGCAGATAAAGAGATCTCCAGCCTGGGTTGGAGAGAAGAACTGAAAGATGAGCTGTGTATTTATATGGCTTTTCTGTACTGGCACTCACAGGAAGGGAGTCAGTGACAGGCTGGAAGCAATCTAGCTGTCCTAAACCCTCAACTGCTCTCTTCAGAAAAGTTCTGGCCATTCTGACACCCAAGCAAAATCTTTAGGTGTACCCATACTCATTCCCATCTTCACATATGGTTGTCTGATTCAGCACCTGAATTCCACTCATAGCTGGACTTTCAAAAGCTTTTGGTCCTAAAGTTAGCAGTTAAAAGCAAATTAAAAACAATTGCCTCTACAGGAGTAAATAATACTGCAGCCATCTCCTTGTACCAATACTAATGGTAGAGAGGTGAATAACACAGGGAAGTATTAGGAACAGTTTGAAATTGCTCTCCATCCGCATATTTGGTAGAACTGCCTTTACACAGCTGTATATATAGAGAGAGACAGAAGGCAAGACAGGCCCTCAAGGAAGTGTTTTTTGTGGTGCACTCTAGGCACAGATATCTAGCTGAGACACACCCATATAATAAATGCTAACTTTTACTGTGGTTCTGGAAAAGATCTTGAACAAATTTCTGCCTCTGTAGATTCCTGAGTTCAGTAATGACCTTGCCAATGCCAGTGTAGAACAGGAATTGTCTAAGTGAAGTCAGTAGAGTCAACACATCTGGGAGTGAGGGCTTTGAAGGTACTTGTGTTTCCCACCAAGAGAACTAGAGTAGCACTGTCTGTCTGAAATCTCCCTGTTTGAATGTAATCACAGAACTAAACTCTGTTCAGGGACTTGAATGCACAACTCAGAATTTTAAACAGAAGAGTACAGTTTCAATCAGAGTCTTTTAGGATAAGATTTGTATTGATCTTAGAAGAAACTTCAATCTGTTGACCGTAAGGCTTTATTGGTGAATTGTATGTTATCATTTTAACCTCTCTCTGGGATGGTGGATTTGGATGTGGGAGAAGGGGTGGGGTCAAATCCTGAGTTTTATTTAAAATTGAGTATTCTTCTATGGTAGTTTTAAATTAAATTCGACCAAAGGCATGGACAGGCACATAACTGTCTTATCAAATTAAATTTGGAGATAAAATTGTGTATATTAAGAGAAATAGTAAGATAGATATATAGATATGGAGGCTGAAGTCTTCTTTTTTAGGGAAAGAAAAATAGAAGTGAGAGAAGGCATAAGACTGGTGGCAGTTTCATTTTCCCTGTCTCTCATCATCTTGGAAAAACTCAAGCACTTTTAACGTTGCTCTAATACACCTCAAGAAAGTATAATGAAGCCAACAACACTGAGACCTGCTGGGAAAGAGCTCTTATTTACAAGAGCATTAACATGTGCATAAATGATTTACTGATGTATTTGAAGCATCCACTATCAATCAGAATTAATTTTCTTTGGTGCTGTGCAAACATAAGTTATTTTTTTCTCAGCAAGGATCTAGTTCTACAATGGTTTTGTTTTGTTTTGGGTTTTTTTTTTGAGTTCTATATTGATCTATATTGTTCTCTATTATTTTCATATCCAATTGACTTCATTTACATTGGGTTTAGGTTAACAGTGTAACAATTTCTGCAAACTTTTTCAATCAAAGGCTACACACCACAGTGTCTGGGGGGAATCTGCAAGACACGGGTAACCATTTTTTATCTAAATGCCTTCCTCCTTTATTAAGGTAAAATCCTTTTGGTCATTCTACTAGAGTTCAATGACATTTCAAATTTGCTACAAAACAATTAATTTAATTTGCCATTAAGAGTAGCACTCTTTAACCTGTCTTTTTCTGAGTGAGCAGTTCCCTCAGATATTGTTCAGGATGTGGGAAACCAGGATAATTTCCTTCATCTTCTTGGAGAAATCTCCACTCCCATTTCCAGGATTTCAGGATTAATAGTCTTGGCTGTTGTGAAACTTAGCTAAAGGAAGGGACACCCCATTTTTCTCCTGGACAATATCCTGTTTTGCTGAAATAATGCAGTAATTGGCACCAATAGTGACAGAATTGGCCCAAGTACCAGCCCTGGGCTCCAGCTGCCCCCTACTCACGCACACCTCATCCACACGCTGCTAAAGTAGGGCATCCATGCAGAAGCTTTGCTAATGGGACAGGTAGAAACAGATCTATAAGAGCATGTTTAATCAATAATATAAAGTGTTTGTCATCCTTGCTTTACATTGTTTGACATTTTTGGCTTAGACCAAAACCTCTGGGATTTTCATGGCTGTCCACCTGCACAGAAAACATCTGTGTTTGTGTTGGAGATAAATTTCCCTAGAAGTGTCTTCAGATAGAAGGCATCATCTCAATGGATAAGATGCTGGACCTCATTTCTACAGGCTGCAGAGTTCACCATTGTAGGCTGATGCCTGTGGTTGATCACAAGGCAGACAATTCTTTGATTGTCAGATTGACACAGTAAGCCCACTGGTGCATGATTTTCCAAAAAGAATCAAAGCATCAAACACCAGCATTAAGAACATCATAAAATATGATTGCTATTTTAAACTTACTTTTTACTATAAGGACACATTTCATGAAACTGAGCATATTCTAAAGGTTAAATGTCTGATCTTCAGATCCCTGCTCACAAATAATCCTCATTGTTGGGGTTATTTGCACTGGTATCATGTGGAAAAACATATGTGACACCATATTCTTAACTAGATCAGCAAAGCACTTAAAAATTGAACTTTATTATTAAGAATATCCCGACTGCCATCGAGGTGCTCAAGGGTGGTTTTGAACTGAGATTTCATATGTTTTGCATGGAATAAATAACAAATAGATAAACATGTAGTCGCCATGGTAGCAAGGAAAAAATTGCAAATGTGTTGCATGGATTCTGCTATTGTACATGTGCATCTAACCCAAAATGCTTGGCTGGATTAGTTCAATGGCACCACCAGCTCCTTAAGGTACTTGTAACTCAGACTGGAAAATTTCATTCTTCCTCCTGTTTTGTTACAATCAGTTTTGTCCAGACTGAGCAAAGTATGCTATCCAGGAAAAAGGCAAGGTCAAAGACAAAATCCTGCAGCATAAGATGGCTGTAATGATCTCTATTATCTTTACTGCTACTAAAACAACAAAAAAACTTTATTTCCTGTCCTGATAGTGCTTACTTAAGTGAGATAGCAAGTTATTTTTCTTTTATCTTAGTGAAATTTTAATTTAATTTTCACTCACTTCAAAAAAAATTTTTTAACCTTCTTGTTCTTACAGAAATGTCTTCATGGATTTATAGGATTTTCTTACATTGGAATTGAACCACAATTTAATAAGAGGTGCTGTTCTAAAATGCATAAATTTCCACTTCAGGAAGAATAGCTGTGGGATGGTTTAGAACTCTCTAGAATTTGGTATATAATCCATTAATCTCTGCAGGATATTAACTGTGCAGCTATTGATTGACTACACTATTTTATACACCTGTATTAATATGTTATATGAGTCTTTGTCCCTTTCTTTTGACTATGTTATACAATTTTATTTTTTTTTTTTTTTTTAATTCAGGGAGGTTCTTAATGGCTCAGATTGAAACACATGAATATCCCTGTGAACTTTGTGTTGACATGTGAAACCTACTTTGATGGTTTAATCTTACTGCAGTGACCAACTCCTATACACATATTCTCATAATTAATATTGTATGTCCTCCATCTGTTACATCTCTTAGCGGAGGGGAAATTTAGATAAGACCATATCACACTAGGTACTCTGAAAATGTACTATTTACTAATTTTAGTTATTATCATCACTAGAATCAGGACTACAAAAAAGCCATAATAAACATGCTAGAAGTCTATGTCTTCGTATACCAATGCAACATTGACTCCACGAAGATTTAAATCGAAACCAGGCACTACCAACTTTAACTGCTTAACTGTGAAAAATATTTCATCAGCATGGCCGACTGGCAAGACTGGCGCTATGCTGAGCAGCAAAAAAAATGAATGTTGTTGTAAATTTCTTTCCAAAATAATAGGAGAAATATGCAAATGACCTCACCGATAAAACTCTTGTCCCCTTCCACACATAAAGCTACCATTTATAGTGCATTTGGATTTTAAAGTAACCTCCTCTTATTTAGTCTAAATAAGCATGTCTCCTTAGCAACAAATGTCACCTAATTAAAGTATGTCACTCAACTTAGCATCTCAATGAAAGATTGAAGTAGAAAGGGAACTATGAAGCAGCTGAAAGCAAAAGGGAAAAAATGCGAGGAATGCCAAGGACCCTTCAGGAATATCAGATAAGAAAAGTCACTGAAAAATGAGCTCATTAAAGGAATAAAAATTTATTGAAGTGACACTTGTTTAGAATTGCTTGTAAACCTGATTTTTATTCTTTACAGGTTTTTCAGGGTGTCATTAGGTGCAATTTTTAGGGTCTTTTTTTTTCTAATCTTGGTGAGGAACAACATATATAACTAACTTCTTTTAAGTAACTAGCTTAGAAAAGCCCTAAAAGTTTGAGGTAAGAAACCCTCTTAATATTGTTCACCATTGACAAAACAGTGTGGGAAAGTTCGAGTTTTAGAAAGAAAAATACCTTATCCCACCATCACAAAAGTGGGATTGAAGAAGGACCTTTGGAAGTGCCCTGCACTTCCTTGAACATTGCTGACATTTCTTTGAATAGAAGTGGGTCTAGGGGAGTGCTGAGGACTTCTCGTGAATCCCATTTTCCTTAGGCCTCTCTACAGCAAATGGGTTGATGACTAAACCCAGAAAACACTGAAATCCCTCTGGGACAGGAATTACAGTCCAAATGACTTCTGAGGCTTTAAAAGGACCCCTGTGACTGTACTGGAATTGGGTATCACTTCCACATTGTGCCAGGGCAAGTCTTTGGGACAATTAAGCTTTCATACCTGAGATGGTCTGAGCCTGCCTGTATAAAGGCAGCTGAGTGGGGTGTTTGACTACAGACTGTTCTCACAGCAAGGGCTTATCAGAAGAAGGAACACAACAGGAGAGCCACCCTGGGCAGTCACAGGTGAGATGGATGATCTCAAATACCTGGCTCCAGGTCATTTGTTTAGGCTCACAAATGTCAATGGAGCAGTGGACATAAAGGTCAGGGATTTGAGTGGCTTGTTACTCTTCTCTATAGATGAAATGAGTGCTCAACCTCTTCAGTCCTTAATCATGGCTGAAACTCAGTAGAAGCTAAAGACTTTGCAGTTTGAAATTGGCCTAAAGCTGGTTGTGTTTTGATCCCTTCCCTCTGAACTTATCTTTGCTCACAGGTTTGCTCTTTTGTGTTATTTTCCCAGCCTACACCTTCAGCTACTCTCCCTTTGGTACAAACTCCTCCATGTATCCATTTCAGCTGCAGGCAGCCTCAGCACCAGCAAGGAGCCTCTGCTTTAGCCTAGCAGCAGCCCAAACCCTCTCATCTCTGCCTAGCTTCACTCTTAATGCCATTTCACTTGGTTTCATGGGAACCTGTGTGTTAGGATCAATACTGACCCTGCTTAAGGGGCCAGGCCACATAAAGTTGTTGTTGGACCCTCTGAGGTTTGTAAATTAAGGTAGTACCCTGCAACAGTGATGATGTCATTGTGACATTCTGCAATTTCCTCTATGAATTCTAAGTCTGGGTAACTCAATTCAGGCTGCAACTCAGGAAGACAGAGGCAGACAAACAGGAAAACACCTAAGAAGAATGCAATGTTTCTCTTGGACCTCCAGAAAAGCTTGAATTGAGCTCAGGTGTTGACCAAAGACATTTGGGGAAGGATTTCTTACCTGAAGGTGGTATTTATTTTGTAGCACCAGCATGTTGTCTGGATTGGGTAATAATATGCCCACTGAGCTTACTTTCGTCACAGCTTTTCCTCTGACCTCATTCTGCTTCCTGATCACAGAGGTTTTTATAGACAATCCCTTTCAAAACAATTTTTTTAAGAATTTGGAAGGTCTCTTTGTCCAGGCAATGAAGAGTTTTGTGTATTAAAGAGGACTGCTTTTGACAATTGTTCTGCAGTTCCCAATACCACAATGGTTATTTGTGAGTTTGGTCATTTTCAAAACCATGTAGGTAAACTCTGCTGAACCAGGTCTTCACATGCACGTTTAATGAAAGAGGAAGCTTTCAAAATAAAAGCCTTTGCCAATCTCCAACATATTAAAATAGGTAACTATTTGCAGCTGAAGTTCAGTAAAAGAACACAATGTACTTTGATCGCAGGCTTACTAGCTGGTAAGAGAGGTAAAAGAGGAAAAAACCTACTGTGATAAGGAAAGATTCTATATTTAAAGGTGACAACTTTGCCTCACTTTAGTAATGGTAAAATTCCTATTCCTTTTGGGGGATCCCAGAGCAAATTAGGTTCTGTTCTCATTTTACCTCTTTGTATATGCTTTAAAGATCTAGAGACAGGAAAAATTTGCATCTCTGTGGAATGATACAATTTTCCATGGAGTATCAAAGCATTTATGACTATTTCCCCTACCAACCATGTATAACATCAATGAATCAGGTAAGATCTCCAGAGCAAATCTTTGTGTATCTGTTTAGGCAACGAAACTACACCAGATTTGCCTCTTAACTTCCCAGTAATGACTACTCTACATCCCTGCCTGCCCTAGGATTTCAAGTCTGTGATTACCACCTCATGCCTGGACTGTTCTAAAAGAGCCTTACATGTTATTCACCTGCAGGAGGACAGCACAGAGCTCACATCACCAAAGCCTAGTAAAACAACACATGCAGTGTGTCTTCCAACACATTCAGGCAGCAGAGAACATAGTGTACTCCTTACTAGAGGGTTTTAAAACCATTACAGCTCAACAAGCAAAATGTGGATACTGTGTAATTACTTGGTCTACAGTTCCCCTCAAGTTACCTGGCTCTCAATTTGCATACAAGACAATAACTAAATTGTGCTACGTGAAATAGAACAGGATGACTGCACACATATACACACATGCCCAAACTGAAGGCCAGATATACTGTCTGGGCCTCACTGGCATTGCTCAGGGTTCAAAGGCTTGGAGCACTTGTTTTGGATTTACTGCTTGAATGAAGTCATTACTTGCTCTTTCCATTCCTGAATGATAAGTGGAGGCATGATTCATCTGACACATGAAGATCCCTGGGGTTTTGGTAGCCTTGTAGTTTGGATGCTAGAATCTAATCTAAGTATAAATGCTTACTGACTTCATGGTTACTGGATTAGAGCCTTCTGGGGGAATTTGTTCCTCTTTCCCAATTCTTTGTAGAAAGCAACTAATTCGTAAAAGTGGAAAACAGCATTATGACCCTGTACCTGACAGACACCTTTCACTATTAATGATATTGTAATATATGGATTTAGGAGGGAAAAATCCAAGTGTTTGTAAATAATGAATTTCTGGTGTGATATCTGGCCCAATACAAACAAACCAGGTTAGTGTTATATCCCCCTTTATGTGGGGAGCACATTGATGGTGGGTCTAGTGTCAAATCCTCCAGTTTTATCTTCCTGTTCTCCTCAAGGAACTCACATGAAGGAAAGTCTCCTGAAAGCCTCATGGTATGCACTCTTCATCTCTGCATGCTATTTATGCTTTTCTCCTGAGCAATAAGATGGTGGTAAACCCTGCTGGCAAATGGAGATATTTCTGTGTAGGCATAACTAAAATTTACACCTATGCATGTAACAACTGGCTGACAGGTGAGAGAGTTTACCAAATCCTGATGAATTTGTAAAACTCACATAATCATCATTCACAATGTCTGACATCCTGCTGCACAGCTCAAATCAAAATACTAGCCTTTTGCAACAGGCAGAAGTGTCTGCCCCCTCAAAGTAACGAACAGAAAAACCTCTCCTTTTTCTTGATGCAGCAGATCATGCAATATTGTCTTTTGGAGACAGCCCATGAAGGCACAAGAGTCTTTTAAACATGCATTTAGAAACATTTAAAACAGTTGATTCATGCAATAGTAATTTCAGTAAGCTCTATTACTTAGCCAAGTGGTTTGCCAAAAAACCCATATAAGCATAGTAAAGTTTCTCTAGATAAATTCAGCTATATCTATGTATTTGTGTCTAAAGCTTTCACATCTTCAGTGTGGAAAGGAACAGGAGTATCCAGCTGTTCTGACTGCCCACTATTAACTCCTATTAACTGTCTGTGACAGGTCCCCTTCTTGGTGAGGTGTCTGTTGGACTAAGAATCTGCTGAAAAATGCAGGAAGAAAGACTCTGCAAATACCTTCTCATACACACAAGCAGAAGGATATAGATAACTCTTCAAAGATCAAGAAATGTGCTATTTGATGGCTGTAGGGAGGATAATAGAAATTACTTTCTGGAACCCACTCCTGGTGGGATGAGGGAGAGAATTGTAAGAGTGAGGAAACTTGTGGGTTGAGATAAAGACAGATTAACAGGAAAAGCAAAAGGTGTGGCACAAGCAAAGCAAAACAAGGCATTCATTCACCTCTTCCCATGGGCAGGCAGATATTCAGCCATCTCCAGGACAGCAGGGCTCCATCACCCAGAACAGTGACTTAGGAAGACAAACATCATCACTCTCAACATCCTGTCCATTCTTCTTTCTCCCAATTATATGCTGAGCATGAGAGTGTACGGTCTGGAATATCCCAGTGGTCAATTGGGTCAGCTGTCCCAGCTCTGTTCCCTCAACTTCTTGTGCATCCCCAGACTCCTTGCTGGTGGGGTAGTATAAGAAGGAGAACATGCCTTGAAGCTGTGCAAGTGCTGCTTGGCAATAACTAAAACATTTCTATACTATCAACACTGTTCTCATCAGAAATATAAAATATAGCCACATATGATCTACTATGAAGAAAATGAACTCTAAGTAGGTAGAATGCATGATGTGTCACAAAGTCAGAATCATGCAACTCTAGGTTTCCCCTGGTCATATCTTTTTTTGTCTATAGGCTCTTCTATCTGCTTGTACAGAGGGTATAACATGTTGTACCAGTGACTTGATGGCCACATGTAGTGCCAATATTGAGATATCTGCGCTGTAAAGGTACCTTGCTTCTTCCTCCCAGCTCTTGCAAAAGGGCAAAAGCCCAGTTTCTTTTGCACTCTGGCTGTAACTACCCTGACCTGTGCCGCAACTCAGGCTACATCATCTTGAAAAGTTTTTTTTCCCTTTCATTTTACCTTCCAGGCAAATGAATTATATGGATCTTGAAAGAGCAAATCTGAGCTGAGAAATGTGGAATGCCATGTTCAAAAGAGCCTTTCTTTACCTTTTTGTTTAGCTGCAGCTCAGAAAGGAAAAACAGCAAATGCTTGAGCCCTGGCCAAATGGAAATTACTTCAAGTACTATCTCAAGTGTAATGGAACCGAGGTACTTTCAGCATACCGTACTCATTAGGTACTTGTAACATCCAGCACTTCTAAGTGCTGTAGTCAGACTACTCCTGCACAGTGCTCCGAAAAAATCTGCAGTGCATTCTGAATCAATAAAGTTTTGGCAGTAATTAACTTGGGGTTTTTTAGACATTCATCACATTAGCATGGGAATGAAACACTACTAAGTCACTTAGATTTAAGAATAGAGGAATACTTTTTATAGCCACATTTTACTTCTGTAAGTATGTGTTTTTCACAGGCTTGCTTTCTCACAGCCAAATTAAGTAAATAGAAAGGCATTTGTTTTGTATTGCAAACCAAGACATACCAGCTGCAAGGCTTTTGTAGCTTGTGGGTCATACTAAACACTACACCTGTTGAAAGAGGCAGAAGTTGCCTAAGTTTTGGCATGAATATAAACAAGTTTTCTATATTTTGCCGGTGACTTTGCACAAGTTATAAATGTGAATGACTGTGTGCTGGAGCCCTTTAAAAAAATATGGTGCTTATCTGTAAGATAAGGAAGTTTCATTCCATGTATTCTTAGCTCGAAGTACCTGAGAACATCCACTTCACAGTGAGGAGCTGGTACATTAACATCTATTCCCAAACAAAAATATACATAATTTAAACTTCAATATCACATTCAATTTATAGAAATGCAGGGAGAAAACAGAAAATTGGGAGGAAGTAAAAGGAGAATAAAATTCCCAGTAGAAAAAAACTAAAGCAAGGAAAAATTATTTTGAGGGATCTGAATTTGTAAATCACTATTTTAGAACCAATTTAATAAATCCAAGGTAACACTAGGAAGCGAAAGGGTATAGGACTTGTTTAGGACCAGCATATAACTGGGAGAACTTATATACAGTAGAGAAACTACCAGTAAGGCCTTTGAGAGTGCAAGCAGCACAAAGATATGATTTGAGCATGAGTGAAATTAACTACATGAGCTACAAGAAAATACAATAATAGCATGAAACTTACGCTGATTATATCTATGGGGAATTTTCTGGCTCTGGAATAACCTACTGAGATAACAATGAGAGTCGCTATTGTCTAATTCCTTTAAACAAAACTGAGAAAAAGCACTGGAAAAACATTGCTCAGAGAACAATCATTTACCAGGAGAGGAATGGAAAAATGAGTGTGTTGTCTTAGATCATTTAATCAGCCCATGATTTTATGATTCTGTGAAGCCTTACAGCTGCTTTAAAAAATGTTACTGGAGGCCTAATTCATTGCATTATATACACTTATTAAGAAACATGCTGAAAAATACTTAGAGAGTCTTTTTCCTGCAGGAAATAGCAACGCCTTCCCCTTTCCTGGATATCATTTTTCCTCACAGTTTATATAGAGGACACTTTTGGTAAGAAAGTAAGAGATGAGGGGGTTTTCCACACTGTGCAAATCTGCACTGACTGAAGAACTAAACATGGCTTTTAGAAAATATTCTGTTCATGCTGCAGGAAAGTATCTCTCTGGTGTTGGTCAGATGAAAATTCAAGAGGAGGGACAATTTAAAATTTTTCTCCTATAAGATACAAGACTATGAAAGGGAGGCAGAGTTCCTGTGGTGACAGGGAAAAAGAGCTCAGATGTTAATCAGCCACTTGTCTTCAGGAGGCAGCTTGAAAGACGGCAAGCGGAAGACACTTGTTATTTAGTTGGTATATCAGGCCAAACACCAGGAAGGAATTCACTCTGCTGCCATTATAACACAGGTGTAACCTTTTGCTGACTGAAAACATCACATCTCTGTCTGTGATAGACAATATATGGAAAACAAATAGGATAGCATGGTGCCCTAGCGTCATGAGTGCAGCCAAAGTCCCAGAGAAAGTACGGGGATTCCTAAGCCTTGAAGGAAGCTTCAGCAAGGGAGAAGACCCAGAGGGACAGGAAGGTGATTCACTGACTCCCCCCCACCCCAGACCCTGGGCTGGGCAAGCAGTCTGTCCTAAAACACCAGGGCTGGACTCTGGACTCCCAGCCCTCAGCACTGACAGTCTTCATTGTGGGGAAGGTGCCAGCATACTCACCAGCCTCCTTCCCTCTTCTGCTTCAACACTGCACATCTTTTGCCCACCCTATGGGACTGCTCAAGGCCCTCGGCATTGGGGAAACAGGAGTTAGGCGCTGCTACACTGAGATTTAAGACTCTAAAATGTGTTACACCTTGGCCTGGTGCCATGGGGAATAATCCAAAACAATAACAGACTATCACTTGTGTCCTCGTTTTCAGCTAGGATGGAGTTAATTTTATGGCAGCAGCTAGGAGGGGGAGGAGCCTGGAGCCATGTGGACTTGTCTGGGTTGTTATTCTACACCACCATTCCATTCACTGCTATAAATACTGTAAATACTTCTGCAGCCTGGGTAATCGTGTGTTTGTGTGCGTGTAAACACAGGTGTATGTATAGAAATGCATTTATGTGTATCCACACAACAATGTGTGGGTATATATAAATTCGTATATAGTCTCTATAATAATATGATGATGTATATAATTAATACAGCAATAATCACATTAACAGAGGAGTATTAGGATATTAATATATTGTATATAATTAATTATAATATGCAACATGTAAATTATGCTTTATGTATAGCACATAATACAATACTATAGACTAGATTGTTGTAGTATAGAACAACAGGAATAGAGTATGACTAATATACATCATATGTATAATCTGGTACTGAGCAGTACAGAAGACTTTGAGTAAGACCAAGATCTCTTTTTTGAAAAGCAATTTTGGACAATCTCTACCTTCCTTTCTGATGGAGAAATTTCTGTGAGATTCTTTATAACCTGATGCTAGGAAATTAATTCAGGTGATCATGATGCTGTTTTAACATCATGACAGATGTAAGCTACAATTCAAGGAGCAATTTCTAAACATAATAAGCAACTGACAGCTGTGCAGGATCATGCTCTTAAGCTTGTCAAAACAGCCTAAATATCCAGTTATGAGAGGAAGATGGCAAGTCAAAACTGGTATTCAGCAAAAGACAAGGATATGCTGTGTAAGGAGCTGAAATTACATTTGTCTCATGCAGTGCTTCTTAGTATTTCTGATACACATGACAGAGAGCTATGCTGATGATTTATTAGTCCTATGGTTATCAGTTGGTCTCAGAAAGAAAAGCAAGCTGATTTACATATAAGATAAAGGAGCTGATAAAAAATGATGGTTAGAGTTACACCTGCTTCAACAGAAACAGAGCCGGGCATTGAAAGAATAATGAATCCTGTATAGTTTGCAAACAATTTACTTCTGAAGTTAAAGTACTTTCATCAACAAAACTCAGTGAAGTTTCTAGATGGTTAAGGAGTGTCAGGATTTGGCAGCTGATGATGGAATGGCCAGAAAATCAGCACAGACAAACCTCCACATTACCTTCACAAAACCTTTCTTTCTACTTGTATGATGTCAAGGCAAAGGTTATTCTTACCAATAAAATAAGAATTAAATGAATAATTATGATTGTTTCCATTTTTGGGTAGACAGTACTTACGCAGTCTTCAAATATTTTCTATTGAACCATCCTGCCTGAAAACTCCAGGAAATATGTGAATGGACATGAATTATTCAATGTTTCCAGCTACATAGCTGAAGTCATCAACTCTTTATGATGAGTACTTAAAAAGGCACATGCAGTGATGAGGTTTATAAAAAACAGGCCTGGGCAAAAAATCAGCATAAATGGTGAATACTTCCACAAAACAGTAGATTGCAATGTATTTACTAAACACAGAACAGGATCCTCTCTGATTCTTATGGCTTACACAAGTAGCCTAATAACTATGAAGCAAAAATCATCTCATGCACCTTGATTTGCAATGATATCAATGTTGATAGAGAGTGACAATCTACAAAGTAATGTTTTTACTCCCTTTTATGCAGCACTGCTGAAAAAAAGGACAGAGGAATCTACTGCAGTAGATTCTTTGTCTCTAAATTATAATGTATAATATTATACCTATTATAGAGGATTCAGACAGAACACTCAATTTTGTAGCCTTACAATTTTGTCACATATTTATGTTAAAAAAAAATTCTTATCTGTACATGTCCAAAGCAGGTAGAAAATTATGCTTCTATTTTTGGCAAACCCATTGCTCCAGAAGTAAAATGCAGCCTACAAATACATAGGCTGAGACCTGTTCCCTTTTTGGTGCACCAGTTAGTGCGCTCCCAAGACACCACAACCAATGCCAATGCATATAAGATGAAAAAATGCAGTATATGATGGTTGTACATTGTAGAAGATAAATATTTAAATAAAAATATAGAAATACATGCTCAAAAACTTGTCAACTGAAAGGCTCAGCCCTTGTGCCTTAGTTTTGGAGTATTGGTGGAATTTAACATGACTCTGTACAGCCAGATATTGTGTTTGGTCTCCAGCACCTGAACTTGTGTCTCATCCTCTTCCTGTTGGACTTCTACCTGCCTTGTGAGAAGAGGTGAGCTGCGCCTGGAAAACTTGTTCTGTTTTTCTATTTTTTGATGCTGAATGTATTTGTTTCTCTGATGCTTAGGAAACACACACTCTGACTGAACTTCCTTTCTTATAAAAGACCTCAGTGTACAAGTTATCCTTTCCTTCCTGTTGCAAAATATTTTGACTTGTGACGATTAGGGTTGCTCAGAGAAAGCAACAAAATACTTGCCAACATTATATCTTTCTTCCTTCACCTCCCTTTTCTACCCTTTAAGAAAAGGAGTTCACATTTCATTTACTGTTGATGTTGAAAACTTGGAAATCTGGCAATATTTCCAAGGTATGCTGAAAACTCAAGATACTGTCAATCCCTTCTTAATCTTAAAAAAAGATCTCATATGATAAATACTACCTTGAAGTGTATGTATTATATTCATGCTTCACTACCTGTCCTGGTGTTCCCCTCAATTTCAGATGAAGCTTGACCTATGAAAGACATAAATCCTCCCTTCCGAAAAGGCTTTCCTTTTCCTGCTATTTGCACAGCTGGGATCAGCGGAGTCTTTTGAACAGAAGGTCCCTGTCTGTAAGAGAATGGGGCTGACTACAGCAGCCTGCTGGAGTTCACTGCTTTCCTAGGTCCCCAAGCCTTTAATCTGCTCATCTTCCAGGGGTAGCCCACCTTGTCAAGTAAGCATTTGTAGAAGGTTTGTGACCTTCTGAAGTACAGAAATGTTGTCATCCCGTAGGGACTGAACATTCATTATTTCACTGTATTCCAGAAAGGTCAGACATCCTTGTTTACCTAGTCTGACTTTTGAGTGCTCACATGGGTGACAGGCAGTTTGGGACCCACTCAAGTGCCTGATTAAGTCACTTGTGACATTTTAAGTGCTCTGTGGTACCTGAG
Source organism: Lanius collurio (assembly GCA_020086605.1). NCBI lineage: Eukaryota > Metazoa > Chordata > Aves > Passeriformes > Laniidae > Lanius > Lanius collurio. The sequence goes on from JACBWW010000002.1 coordinate 1,759,207, forward strand.
ATGTTTCACAGCTCATATTTTTAGGAGGCCCATGTTATTTGAAACAAGAGGTGGATCCCAGGTAGGACGCCTTGGTACCAACCTGCCATTTTAGACGTTGAGGTTCAGCTCAGTCACAAATACTTCTTTTGTTTTTCAGAATGCAATAGTTTGATTAATCTTCCTTCGGTGATCTGATATTATTTTACCTCTTCACTGTGCTTCTGAGATCTCATGCCACTTGGTCACCCTTGTGTTGAGTTCCAAGTCTTACTGTTCAGCCTTCTCTAATGAGGACCATAGACACTTTGGGAACTCTGCTACACAGGTCTAGACTTCAGATATTTTCCTCTAACAGTCTTATTTTACATCTTTTTGTATAAAACAATAGCTGCATCCCAGCAGCCTCATCTATCTCACCCAGCATAACAGCATATTTTCCCAGATCTACTAATGAGGAGATTGTCAAATTATCACACAATGCCTGTCATTTTTCCATCTTAACCAATGACCTTAACCAATGCCATGGTGTGCCCCAACTATATGTATGGGTTCTGAATGGACAGGTCTCAAGTTTCTGAGCTCTAAAAGAAGACCTTTAAATAGCATCCTGTGCCCAACCTCGAAAAACTTCTCTAAAAGTGAGAGCTTGCAGATGTGCCTTACCAGAGCTGCCAGACCAGCACAGTCCCCTTAGAGAGCATGGAGTGTTTAGAAGTGCAAGAAAGCTGGTTGCTTAGGTACCTACTTGGATCAATTTAGCATCTTTCACCTTGATCCTTTTCTTTGAGGGGATGGGCAACTGAGTAACCTTATCATTTCTTCTTCAGTCTCTGAAGTAATTTAAGGTTTTATATATGGATGTTTTGCATGGCTTTGCACACCCAGCTCTGGCCATGAGAGCTAGTCTTGTATTCAGCACTCTGAAGAATATTGCTTAGCCCCACAGCTCAGGTCTTCTGGGCATATTTGTTTTTGCTGGGCATTTAACTCCGTGACTGTTGATTTTTTTGTCCTTGTCGGGAGTGGTAAACTTGTTTATTTATCTAATACTGAATTCTTGGGCTCTGGCACTGTTCTTGACTTGGTTCTTTGTGAGGCAAATACACCACCTTACCATTGACGGGCAAGAGTTATTCAGTGATTGTGTCAGAAATGGGAGACAGCCTAGTGGGAAAAGGTCAGAATCTGGGTTATTTAGGGTGACTTCCTCTCCACTCCTTCTCTGCTTCTTGCACCAGCGGATCCACATGGGAACGGGTGTAAATGTAGAAGCACGCTGGCACATGGGACAGTATCAGAGTGGGACTACCTGAGGGCAGCTAGATTTTCCAGCCTTCATTCTGATTCATAGCAGTCTGGGCCAGGGCAAATAGGACTTTGCTTGTAATGAAATATATGCCACAGTATGCACCTCCTCAGATCTCCTCTGCTGCCTGAATGGCGAGCCCTAGGCAATGCCATCTAGCTGAGGAGAGTAAACAAATCATTCAAGACCTTTGTTTGCCCATGAGTCATGAGGGGGCTACTCACTAGAGTATTCAGAAAGACAAACATATGGCAAAACTCTAAAAACTATTTCTGGAAAAGTTTACTGCAGGGAACAGCTAATCCATTGTTCAGAGACTGCAGAGAATTATAAGGCTGGGGAGAGGAATGGGAGCAGGAAAGGAGCAAAAAAACACCCCAAAAATCCAAGAGATCAAAAATTCAGAATGGTTGTAATTACCCATATAGGCACAAGGTGGGAAGAGGGGGATGACTGACACAGGGGACTTGCAGGAGGGGTTGGATCTGTACACAGTCATAACAGGAGGGAATTCTTATTCATCTCCTCAGGAAGTAAACAGGGAATATCATTCATTGAGGTTACTCCATTTGATTGTTACTCCAAAGGGAAAGAATATTGGTTGGAAATTATGAAGAGTTATTTTCTGATTAAAGTTAGCACAAAACTCACAAGTAATTTCCCCCATGTGCTTCAGCTGAAAGGCCAGAGGGAATATTAAACCTGAAAATGCAAATGTCTCCTCTTTTTGTCTGTGATGTTTTTTGTTGAAAAGACACATTTCTTTCCTTTCCATTACCAATTTTATTTTCTGCTATTTTAGTAGTTTTATTTTTTTTACTGTAAATTAAAGCATCACAGATGTATGCAGAAGCTTGTGACATTTCATGAGGTGTTACTCAGGAGAAACCATGCAGCAGCCTCAGTGTTTCCTGAGGTGCAGACGTGATCTCTCTCCTCAGGGCAATCCCTGAGAGTCTCTGTGAGGCACCTTTGCACCTCATATGGGCTGGTGCAAACAGGTCTCTGTTTTTTTCTCTGTTATGCTGAAGAATAATGTGCAGCAACAGGAATTTAATAAAGTAATTGCAGGTGTTCAGTGGAGAAATATAACTTCTATCTTTATTTTAATTATATTTGTAAAGCTGTCTGGCATGAAACTTACCCATGGCAGAGTTTGATGTGAAGACCTTAACAATGCATTGCTTGAGACAAAGCTTCAGATGGCAGCTAGTACTGATGCACACTGGACAGTAGCTTTACAGAATGCTTGACATAGGCACGCACTTGTGAATTGGATTAGGATTGAAGCCAAAAAATAACACTGAATAAAATTCTGCATATTTCCTCTGAACTAATTTGAAAGAGTTGGAGTTCAGGAAGATAAGTATTTTGCATTGAGAACTGGTAAATAACAACATAAAAAATAAAGCTGAATCTTTTGAGGGGTGCAGTTCACAGACTGATTTGCTGGATTTAGTCTTAAGTCTAGCTCCAAACTGCCTGAGCACTCTCACTGAGACACTGACTGACTCGTAGTGTACCTCTTGCTCACAGACACTGACTGCCTCTAACAATATTTTAGGAAAAAAAAAGTCACATACCAATGTAATTGTAATCTACCCAGTGCCTGTAGTTTAAACAAAATCCCCCCTTGGGCCTGAGCCTCATGGTTTTTGCTTTGGCCTTCCACTGCAGCCTTACACCTTGTGCAAAGTGTCTGCCATGCCAGGTCCCAGTCAGGCTCCAGGATCTCTGCCCTTTGGGGTTCTCCCTGCCTACGAAAGTTACCTTTGGTGGTGGCTCTGGCACTAAGCTATTTGCTGGCCTGCAGCTCTGCCAGCCCTGAGCTGCCCTCTGACAGCACTGCCTGCCAGCTCTGGCCATGGTCTTGCCTGGAATCCTCCACACCAGCCTGTACCTGTGGCAATGCAATCTCACCTTATGTTTGCTGGCCTGTGGTCACCCCTTCGTCCTAACATTTGGCTGAGTCCAGTCACAAGCTGCACTTTCAACCTTGCTGGATAGATTTGAGAAAAATCAGAAGCAGTCTGTTGTCTCCAGACTTCTTATTAGTGTAAGACTTCCTAATGGCTTCTCCTCTTGTGCTTCCCTGCTCCAGCCACAGCATTGTTTTGACTCAATGACAGCTGTAGCACAGAGCTCCTTAATTCACCAATGTACACTGTGCATTGGCTTCATCCTCTGTCCCATCCCAAAGTAATCCAGTAGCCCAAATCCTAAACCCAGTCTGGCACAGTTTAGGGTCTGGCCCAGCTGCTTCACTAACTTAGTTAACTGACTCTCAGCTCTCCGCTTCCTTCTAGTTCTTACCTAACCTAAGATAGACATGGGCAGCAGGCATTTACTAAAACAAACCAAAACTATCATGTGATAACTCCCTTCAGTGTAAAAACTGCCTTACATCTAACCTCAGGTTTCATACAAGCCATAACCTAAGATCTAATGGCTTACCAGTAGGTCACCTGTGGTTTCTCTCTTTGTTAGTATGCCATCACCAAATGAGACACATCATAAACCCTAGCCACATATTGCTACTGCCTGAAAATTTACACAGAGTCTGCCTACTGCCTTCAAACCCTGGGCTGAGGTTATTGTTAGATATAACTATATTCCAAATTCTTTGCTCTTTATTGGTCCAAATCCTATCTGCAGCTTCATCTGTTAACTACAAAATGAAGTTGCCATCTGTGAATTCCATAGTCTGTCTTGACTCAACTTTTTGGCTTGTCAAAGTGTAATGTCTCTCCAGCTCTTTGTGGAGAACAAGATTTCACAAGTCTCACTTGATTTGAATTATATTTCAATACAGTGGAACAAGAACGCAGTACACAAAGCTGAACAAAAATTTCTGTTCAAAATGGATTTTAAAGTAGGGATGCTTAGGGAAGCCTTGCTACCCTAATAATTCGTGTTTGTTCCTAGTCTGGAAAGGAGTAGCCAGAGCTTGAATATTTTCTCCCTATCTGCAAGAACAGCCTAGAAATATTTTTGTTTGTTTTCCTAAGGAAAATAGCATATCATGATTTTGATCTGGTCTATCTATTTGATCAAGTCTGGCATCTCTTGAATTCATTCACTAATTTCAACCTGACTTGCCACGAAGTTTAAATATTCGAGTTCTGTGAAAGCTGGTTAGAAGCGAGGAAGCAGAATTAGTTCCTTCCAGAAGGAGAAAGAGGCAGAGATAAGCCTTAGAAGACTTTGCCTGTCATCAGTTGCCTGTTTAGTCAGAAAGAGGACCAGACTAGAAACCATCCTTTATGTGTGTCTGGATGAACTGTAGTCTATATAGTCTGAAGTCTGGTGTGACTGTCACAGGCTACAGAAAAAGTGATTGGAGAGTAGCAGGGAATAATGGTGAAGAGATAACAATGATTACCTAAGTTGTTTGATTTTGCTTGTATTAAAACTTACAGCACCATTTTGGGAAAAAGAGAGAAGAGTTTCAGTACATGTAAATCAGGACTTTTGAGTGACTGCAGAGGCTAGAACTTTTTGAGGCAAAAAGATATTGAGATAAAAGTAGGAGGGCCACCAATGAACAGGACAGCAAACCATCTGAGGAAAGAACTGGTTTTGGTTTATAAAATCCTAGCACAGTGCCCACCCTCCTTAGGGCTTTTAAATACATTTGTTATTATTAACATTTTTTATCAGAAAACAAGTAGCAGCAGAAAGGAACAAGCAGCTCTCTTCTTCCACTCTCATTCTGTGATTGCTTAAAATCTTTGGAAACAGAGAAGTGGGCAGGTTATGCAGCTGCTTTTGCAGCCGAGGTCCTGGCAGAAAGCATTTCATAGCACAGGGTCCAGTTATCCTGCCTGTGTGAGTGGTGTCCCCGACAAAAATAGACAGACCCTGCTGTCTGTGCTTTGAAAAGAGCAGCTGAGGAAAGCAAAAAAATCCTCTAAGGTGGTCAGGCAGGAGTGGCCAAAGGCAGCTGGAGGAGGTGGAAGCGCTGAGCAAAACCTTTACAGACCTGGCAGAAAAGTCAAGTTGTCAGCGTCCCCTTTACTGATGTTTAAGACGTTTACTTTCAGCTGCTTCCTCTCTGAGCAGGGCTGCAGGCAGGACTTGCCTTCCTCCCCCAGTGACGGTGGATGTTCCTGTGTTTCCATTGGGCTGCCTGTGCCTGCGTCCTTTTCCTGTGGAACAGAAGATATGGGCAGGAGAAAAGACATATTTGGTAATGTTTCTCTTCAAAGCGTCTTTTTCACAAGGCTGCCTCAGCTGCAAAATGTTAAGGGGAAAAAAAAGAGATGTTGGAACTAACTCCAGACAGACCCTAATGCCTACAAATTTGTCTAAGCAAGCCAAGTCCAGAAAGGCAAAACATGAAGAAGGCTCATTATTTGACTGCTAGGGACACTCAAATAACCAGACACGCCAGTACTTATGATCTTCATATTTCAGACGGCTCGTCTTTCATATCCTCCCTCATCTTGCACTCCCACCCTGCTCACTTCTTATATTTTTCTTCATCCCCACTAACTCCACTATATTTGAAACTGTTTATAGAACATATAAAATATGAAAATTTTATTTAAAATACCTATGGGGAAAGACTCTATTCCTCCAGCCGTCTGTTTGATGGAGCCATTCACAGCTCCTCTAATTGCTTCAGCTTGCACAATCATTTTTCTTTCTCCCCGGAAAGTTCAAAGCACGTTGGCAGAATTCTTTTTATTTCATTTTAATAAAAATTGGCTGAGGAGGTGCTATGGCGCTTAGGGCATTGGGTGTCTCTGATTCATGGTTCTGCTGGAGCTGTGATTCAAGATAGGAGGTGGAGTGACTGTGTTCTAAGTTTTGAAGTCTCCTGCAGGGTTACTGCTTCTTGAGATGTTTTAGAGCATCACAGGACTGCTAAATTGTCAGTCACCACCCCCGGCCAGAAGGAGGGGCAATTTACATTCCCTACATTTGGTACGTATCCAAGATACCCCTGGAAATCTGTACAGGGAAAAAACATTCACATGTTTTAAATGAATTAATAACATCACTGTTGCAAAAAACCTCACAGATTCAACTAAAATCCCAGTTAGTTTAGGCAGGACAAGGATTGTATTTAAGCTACTCACAAATGTGCAGCTATAAAAGTAAAAGGAATATTATTGATCTAACTAATATATTTTTTTCAATATTATTGATCATGTGATTTGATCCCTAAATAATCTAAGGAAAAAAACAACTTTAAATTCTCATTCTGAAGCTGATTTAACACCGCAAAGTGGTCTATCAGTGGATATTTGAACATAATGGTCCTTTCCCTTTTCTTTTTTTTCCTTCAAAGCTAGATCAATTGTCTGTGAGATGCAAACTGAATCTAGTAGAGAACAGAAACTGTTATTTGCTTTTGAAGTTGAATGCAGAATTATAAAGATTTTTTCCCAGAGTTCCATCAAATCCAGTTTCATTGAGCATAGATTCTTATTACTATCTATTGATTATCATCCACAGTCTCTTCCAGCCTCTAGGAAGCCTGAATTTGTCCCCAAACTATAAAATATATTCAGTAAGAGTGACCCCAATACAATAAAAAAACTTTAAGGTGTGCATACAGACACTTAGAATTTGTATTTAACAGCATTGTTTATGATACTGAAATAATAGTGGTTTTACAGCTTTTAATGCCAAAAGTGGCTATTCAAACGCCTAGTCTGACATCCATATAATCCCATCCCACGGAATTGGATTATTTGACTAACAAATGGTAGACTTGTACAGCACAACTGAGTAACTGTCTGCAGCTGTTAAGTTACATAAAACATAGATTTTTTTTTTCTTTCTTCTCCAGTGGACTGATGAAGAAACTGTAGTCTAGAAATTATTTTGTAAGAATACTGTTTATAGTATGAGTAGGACAGACAGAAATACGAGAAAAGCTCTGGGCTGCCAAAAATCTCATTTTTTGGAAGAGCAGCCCTTGGGCCTTGAGAAAGTAATGTAGGAAAAATGTTATTTAAATGAGACAATTTCTGTCTCAGTACAAAATAATTATTCCCTGACATAAAACTCATTTTGTGGAGGCCCTCCAGCACTCCTTGCTAGGGGCAGGCAGTGTGGCATTGCCTCCTCTTTCAGGCTCTGCAAATTCTTTTCTCCAAGACATATTCCAGAATTTGGGGAGCAGCTGAAACTCTTAGGTTGCTCCAAAAAACTGGGCAGGTTTTGTTTGGTCTTAAAGCCTACATTATTTTTTACCTGAATTCATTTCACCCCCCAGGACAAGCAAAGTATATAGTATTTTTTCCCTTTTTTGTCTTGGAGTCTCAAAAGGACTTTTTATTCCATGCAGAGGATGGTCTGTGACTTACACTAAGGGGTGTTAATGGCAGCTGTGCATTACACAGCAGTGGCTGTGGCACATTCTGCTCCCTATTCATTGTATGGTTTGGCAGAGGATCTGTGGAATTACTACTGTTGAAGTCAGAGACCAAATTCTCTTTTCTTTCTGAGGTGAGAAGTCTGGATCAGCCCCATTCCTCTTCGGAGCTAAATGTTCCCAAAACAGTGATACTTTTTATAAAAGGGAACTAGTCTAGTGGGAATAAATGTTGATACTTCTCATTTTGTTTCTTCATGAATCATCGTGTTACACATCTGTACTCTTCCTCTTTGCATCTCATGCTCCATCACACTTCATACTGTGTTTTTCAGACAATTGGATCCCCTGAAGAAAGGGGGACCAGTCAGCAATCATAGGAGTGAAAACCACTTGATATCTACTAATGATGTGTACAGAAAATAAACCAAAGTGTATAGGATGTGATCTGGTTCACACGTACCCACATACTAAAACCCACACAGGAAGAGGTCATGTGGAAAGAAACGGTGAGGGATCAGCAGAACCTGGTCTCCTGGTGGCTGTTAAAGGTCAGAGCAGCAAGTAAAGAGAAGTGATTGTTTGTTTCTCCATGGCACTTGTGTGACTGCACCTGGAGTGCAGAGTCCAGTTTTGGACTCCTCAGAACAGGACATGAACATGCTGGAGAGTCCAGCATAGGTTCACTGCCTGTGGTCGGTGAGCTGGACCACATAATGCACAAAAAGAAGCTGAAGGAGATGCATTTGCACAACCTGAAAGAGAAAGGGTTTCGAAGCATCTGACTGATGTCTACGGTTACTTAAAGGGTGGTTGGAGAGAAGATGGAGCAAAGCTGGAGGTGCACAGTGACAGAGTAAGAGTCAGCAGGCAGGGGTAGAAACAAATAATCAGATTTACAACACACATGGGATATTGTTTAAATGTTCTGGGGGTTCTCCCGGCCCGTGCTGGTTGGGGTCTGAGGCTCAGACCCAAGAAGCCGTAGCGGACCCGGAGAGGTGATCCCATGAAGAACCGTCTCCCAGGGGGTTGTGGCTTCTCTCAGCCGTCGGCCGGGGGTGCCTGCAGAGGTGCCTGGCTCAGCAGCCATCAGCTCTTAGTGATTCAGTGAGTGATTTCAGCTCTGCTCTGCAAGGCAAACCCCCATGGCCAGGCCCGGATAGAGAGAGGAGAGGTCCTTCTGGTGGTTCTGCAGAAGTCGCTTTATTCTTCCATCTTCCATGAAGGGGTGACCAGAGACGGATCCTCCGCTGACTCACGGCAGCGGGATCTCTTTTATGGGGGTACAGAGGTGGGTGTGAAAGGGTGAGAAACCAATGGGTACTAGGGTATTTTACATACAGTTTCCTAGAGGATCATGGGTCTGTCTTCTCTCGCCGTAACTAAAAAGGCTCGGTGTTTCCCCAAGAGGGGCCTGGAGGGAGATTGTGCAACCTCCTTATCTCCAGGCCTCCCTGCCAGGGCAGGGGCCCGTCTGGAGATGTTGCAGTTCCCTTTATCTAAACAAGGGCTTCCTGCCAGGACAGGGGCTTGTCAGACCCTACAGGATATTGTGAGTATTGATTGACCATGCTCTGTTGAGTACGGCATTAATTTGGTGAACTTCAGAAGACTCATCAGCTCAGACATCTCTTAAAAGGCATAAATGGTTAACATACTTCTGCAAACATGTATCCATTAAATTTCAGTGTGGAAATTTTTTACTCAGAAACCTATAAAATTTTAGACGTACAATTATACTTCTACAGTGTATGAATGGAGAGACATGTAGATGGAGAGGGATGTTCAGGAATTTCCCCAAGGAGAAGAGGGAAAGCCATTTTTGAAGGAAATGCAGAAGAAATACAAGCTGGAAGAACAAAGAGTTCTGTGACTTTTTTCTCAAGATCTAAGGATAAAACAACAATTCAGGACAATCTTTCTTAAAATATCAGTGAATGTGAGGTATGGGTGTTCTTTAGGAGCAATCAATGGATACCACAGCAGAGCAATTGATAGGACTGCATCCATGAAACTGATTAATGTTTACAAGCATTATTAAAGCACAGCTTTTCAGAGTCATTATTCCACATACATTTCTAAGACTGCATCAGAAACTGAGGTTCCTGAAAACAAGACCGTTATCTGGTGAACGCTCCATTCATGTTTTTATGTCAGTATGAGGATGGGAAGCATGTTGTCCCCTACTGTAAGCTCTACACTCCTTACACGGAGGAAACTGAGGCTTGCACTGCAGATGAGAGTCACTGGCCAGGCTCCAAATTCAGTTGATGGAGGAGCAGGATGGTGGGGACCTGTGGAGTAAATCTTCCCATTAGTCCAGTTATACGTATGGCTTACCCAATTTTATCTTAGTAAACGCAGACATAAGTAGAGCTTGCCATCAAATGATGCATCCTAATGCGGACTTGCCAAGTCACTGGAAAATAGATTGAATCATTGAATTATGACTTCCCTGTGTTTAAAATATATCTGTAGTGATGAATACTTTTAAAAGTAATCCAGTTGGGTCAAAACATCTGTCTGATTGATGCTGTGTCAGACAATAGCATGTGAGCCTGGGGGTCTACACGAGTAATGTGTTGAGTATCTAGATACCACATAGTATTATAAGTGAATATAGGGGAACCAGGCAGCAGCTGAAAACCAAACACAACAGATTCTCTCATCTGGTATTTGTTAGTTGAATTAAGAAGTTTTGAAGGTTTTATACATTTATTCCACAGTCTGGCAACAGTGGGTACAAAAATTGGAATAAGATGACCTGCACAACTTTTATCAGACAAAGACAACCTCTGTGCCTTCCCTGATGTCTCCTTGCCTCTGGCCCCTACTCCCTAGACCAACATTTTTCCTTCCATTTTTTTCCCTTTCTTCAGTTTGTTTCCTTTACTACTCTGCACCTGCTTTTAAAATGCAGGTTACAAGTGAAGTTGTTTCTTGCTCCTGGGAGAAACAGATGGACTCTGGGAACAAGAGTCATGGCACCTTCTTTGTGTAGGGTGACAGAAATAGCTCCCATGAAATACTCTGTGTAACTAAACACAGATGGTCTCTTCATGATAGGATATGATGGCTTCAGAACATGGGTAATGCCCACACACGCATAAAGCAAGTAAATTGGAGAACAATATTTCTCCTGTTGGTTGTAATTACATAGAAGACAGCTTCTCTCTAAGAGCAGGGTGTGCAGGCTGCAGTCTCAAGGATGCAGTATAACTGTGAATCATACTCTTTGCAAACTTCCATTAAGTAAATTTGGGAGAAGCCACCTAAGCTGTTGCTGACCTTGGTCTGAGGCTTTGACTTCCTACAGGTTCTTTCTAGAACCCTTTCTAGAAATTTCTATAAGTAAAATTGAAGATGGGTTTATAATCTAGCATCATAATTGTCAATAATACCATGTAGAAATCTCAGGTATCTCTGTTGTGTTGTCTGCTAAAAGCGAGTGCATGGTGCTTTAGCAGGGGCGTAGATAGTCTGTTTTCTGTTAGACATACTGTCATACTTCTGCAAATATGGATTAAATATTCAAATATACAACAGTGTATTTCACAGCAGTGGAAGGTCCCTGAATAAAGTGACGAGCAATATACTTGGAAGTAGCTGGGCATTATTTCTGTTTAATTTCCTACCATCCAGTAGGCACTCAGACAGTTGTAATTTGTTCAGCAGCCAGATCGACTGCTTTCGGTATAAAAATGTATGACCAGTTTTCATGAAATTTTTACCAAACCATCTGAAGCATCGTTTTGTGTTTGTTGAATATAAACAAATAACAACATTTGGAGTTTTTAGCTCTCAGTCAGTTTCCTGACAGAAAAAGTTTAAGCTGCAGGGAAGGCTGTTCAGATCTTATCAGATGTTACCAAAAAGACAAATAGTGCAGCATCAGTTCATGGTTAATTAACTACTAGCCTTAAGAAGGATATTAGGCAACAGGAAACACAGTAGGCTGGAAAGACTTTTTAATTGGTTTGCTGTCTCTTTGATTATTATCTGCAAAAAACACATGGAGGGAGAGCAGCAACACCATTATATTTACAGGAGTGGTTTACAGACAGCAGAGGCAGCCTGAAGAATTTGACTTCCAGGTCCCATTTTATTTCACTGGCTCAAGTTCACAATAAGCATTTTTGAACCAGCAGAAAATCTATTTATGCATGTAGTTTTTGATTTGGAGACTGGAAATCTATCACAAAGTTTTGGTTTAAAAATCGTCAACACAATGATGCTGCCATGTGCTACTGAGTAGCATTAGAAATTCAATTGTCTTCATAGTTTTAAAATACTGCAAGAGCACAGGATCATGATGATAAATGTAGAACTTTTTTCTCTCATTTGCAAATAATCTAAGTTAAATCAGTCTGTTTGCCTGTGTTGCTTGTGATAATTCATCAAGGAAAATAATACCTAAATTTTGTTTAGAGCAGACAAACAGGGACCACATTTTGGATTTTTTTCAGACTGAGCATGGACTCATTCACAGATTACAGAAGATGTATATCCCTAGTTAGACTGGTTCATCTCTCTGTCTGTCTGTCTATCTATCTATCTATCTCTCATTTTTTAATGTGAATTAAAAAGGCTTCAGATACCCACAAACATTATATGAAATGCAACACAAGTTTATAAAATGTGTTGGGATCCTCAAATGAAAGGCATTAGAAAATCACAAAGTATTCTTTCATAGTACAATTTATTAATGTGGTTTCTTTTCCACCTGCCAGATTCAAATACTATGGTATGCAACAATTCTAATTTAAAAGAATAAAATTATTTCTACTTTATTATATTATAGAATGTATTTATCGTATTACTACAAAAATCTGAAACATGATGCAGCTCTCTCAAGTATAATCTAAGAAGCACAGCTAACTGGGAAAGCTGTTTGTTCTGTTGTCTCCAGAAAAGCTTCTTTTATCAAATGGAGACAAATCTGATGATATTTTTGGTACAAACTATATCTGACACAGGGCACACACATCCTGAGGTAAAGGTCATTCTGTGGTGCAGTACACGAGTCTTTAATAAACACCTCTTGAACTTGAGAATAAATGTTTCTTTCACAATAAGATAATCCTATTAAGCCATCCCAAGCACGGGAAAAGAGTCTAAGTATCCTAATAAGATATCAACAAAATGATTGCACAAGGATCTTGTTGTTTATATAAACAGAATATGGTTCACACATCCAAAACCTCAGTGTTAATTCAGTCAGAGCATGTAACTGTGGTCTTTAAGCAGCAACTAGAATATTAATAATGCTGGCTGCGTCTATTACACGGGGGAAACAGATGGAAATAAAGGTGTCAAGACATTTCGTTGCACTCCTCTTACAGTTTTTCTGCAATACTTTATAATTTGTCAGTGTCTGAACTTTTGACCTTTGGTCATCTCAAAAAGATAGCAAAAGGCTTTGGAATAAGCTGAAGCAAAGGGGCAGAAGGAGACAGATATGGAGGGAAAATCCTAGAGCAGATGGCTACATGGCATTCCAGGTGTGAAAACTCTTGACTCAACAAATGATGAAGAAATGGCAGCAGCAGAAGTTTCTGCAAGCAAAAATCAAAATCAGATCTCCTCAAAGAGGAAATCACCAGAATCTTGGACATAATTTCAATGAAATCCTTAACTGGAGGAACTCATCCATGTTGAATACACTGTCCGTGTGGAATGGGAAGTTTGTGCAGCTGTGGTATTTCCAACAATATTTCCCACAAATTTTACAATATGACTAGTGAGGAAAAAGAAAGGAGGGTTCATAGCTGGCCACACATGACCTCATTTCATTGGATATAACATGGTCCAGACTAGCTACTCCAGGTCACTGACAAAATCAGTTGATGAGCATATTTTCAGTACTCCTTTACAGCTAAATTGCAAAAACTCCTTTATAACAATGGGACTGTAAAAGAAAAGGAGCCTTTCTACTTGGATTTCAATGCATATTTTATTCTTGTTATCAGGAAATCAGACAGGACCAATGCAAAAAGTCTACAAGGCTTTTCATAACAGAAGACAGGCTTTAATGTGTATTAATTTTTTTTAATTAATGTAAGGCACAGAAAGGCATTTCCACTATTTGGGACTGACATCCCTGACTAACCCAACTTATTCTTGCATTTGTATAGTACTGGTAAATCTAACACATGCTTAACAAAAATGAAAATATTTGAAGGTACTTAATTACTGAATTCGACACACACGGTGGTTCCTTCAGCCGCCCTCACTTCAGACTAAACTATACAGATCAGTGTTTTTATTCCTTGTCAGAATTACTGAATGCATCATTCCAGCCCTTGACTGAGCATCATGTATTGTTACTCACACATGTTATCTCCAGCAAACAGCTGACATCCTTAAATTCCTTCTGCAAGGTGCCAAATTGCTGGTCTGAGAACTCAAATCCACAGCTCACCCACAGAAAAGACACAGTCTTCATCTTGGCAGTCAATACTTCCCATATTGCCTTCAGATGTATGCCATTCCTGGAAGGAGCAATTCCATAAATAACTCTAGCACATGTTTAAATCCCTAGCACATGTTCACATGCATCTCTTTTGAGGAAAGCACATGCTTAAAATTAAGCATGGGGCCTAAGTACTTTGATGAATACCAATGCTTTCCTAAACTGGTGACAGTAGGAAGGAGAGCTCCCCATGCTCAAGCGCCAGCTAAGATACTCTCAGTGATGTGGGTACCGCTTGGCCCTGTCCCAGTACTAACAGGCTGTCTCCTGTAAATCACTAGGTAGCTGTCAATTAGGGATGTGTGCTGGTTGTTTAAAATACATTTACTTTCCTCACTGAAATTTTGCTGTTGGCCAAGGTTCTTTTTTTCTTGTTTTTTTCTTTATAGTACAGGGTTAGTTGAAAGCAAGTGGAATGAAAGAAAGTCCTAGCTTTTTGCAGGAGACTCAATAAGGTTATAGAACTTGCAGGGGAAGTTTTAGTTTGCTTTTTGTTTAATGTTGTTTTCCTAAATGTTTCTGAGACTCAGGAAAATGAACCTCAATCCTTTAATGAGTCTGGGCTTCCTGAGGTTTCCCCCTTCCTTGCATCTGAAATACCTTTGCCTACCTCTAGCCAAAAGGGGAACTGTTTTGCTTTTCGTGGTTTCACCATCATTTCAGGATTTTATTCATTGACTGATGTTTATAATTTCCCACCAAAGGAATCTTTTCTTTCTGTCTGTCTTTTATATTTTTTTTATTTTAGAAACATGAGATAGGAAACTATCTTAACAGAAAAATGACTTCTTATATTAATCAAACTATTATGATTGACCCCGATTGTTTGTTCATTAAAAAATGAAGCAGAACAATCAGTTTATGCCAAATAAAACACTCTCAGCTATTTCAATTACTGTTTTAATTGGCTGGACCTGCCTGTCAGATTATCCTCTAATCTGTACAAGAATGTTGTTTGGAAGAGATGAGGCATGCCGGACTTGGAGACCACAGTCATCATTCCAGCACATTCCGGTCCAAATATTGTCCTGTTAGCACAGTGGAGCTACATGACCAGTACGTCCTGGGTCTGCTTCCTTCCAGAGATCCAATGTAAGACACTTTGGCTGCATCATTGGAAATGCCTGAAGACATTGATGTGAAAGAAAAAAAGCAAAAGTGAAAGCTTTAAAGCTCTACAAATGGGCAGATTCAGAGTGTTTATTATGAGAGCTGTCATTAGGATGGATTTAATAACAGTTACAAGAAAAATTGTGGCAAAGCAGTCTTGGAACTTGTGAGCCCTTGCAGAGAGGCCTCTCCATAATCTTGACTCAGGATTTACCATTTCAGTGAATCTGTGTTGTCTGTGGACATTAATATTCATTAAGGATCACCACACACTCATCCTGCTCCTTACATCCTTCCTCTAAGCGACTACCTTCTACTGGAGAGGATACTGGTCTTGGCAGATCTTTCTTCTGACACAACATGTACCCACTTTAAAGTTCAACTGAACCAAGACTGTACTTTGGAAGTGAATATGACAGTCCTACTTCCTTCCTGTGCTTTGGTTTCCATCATGGAACTGGTTTAGGATTAACAAACTTGTTTCTTTCCCACAGCTGAAAAATGGGACCTCAGCAAGCACTCTCCAGAAAAAGCCAGACCTGGTGCCAGGCAGTAGTTAGTCTTAACCCTGAAAAACCCTGGCATGTGTATGATTTTGGAGGTCAGATCCTCAGCATCAATTAGATGGCTCTACAAATTGTTTTCTTTTGATCTGCAATCCATGTTAATTCAGATGCATACACAGGTTACAACCACCATAAAATCAAGTCACCTGCATAGATAATAGAAAGCAGAGAAATGGCAAAATAAAGCTTATAGAGTACCAAGTGGAATGAACCGAGAGTCTAAGGTGCTTCTTTTCCCCTGCTTTTAGGGACAGGAAAATTCAAGAGTTAGTGAGGAGGTCATAATGCACTGGCTACATGTAAAGTAAATAGAGCCACTATTTTTGCAATAAGCCATTAGTGCAAGTTCACAGATCAGCAATACAATGATGCTCAAGCAGAACTAGTAACAGACCAATAAATCAAGCCATCAAAATGCCAAAGCTTCATGTTTAACTTTGTCCTTGATAGCTTCCATATTAATTGCTAACATAAAACATGAAATTATATTTGCAATCCAGTAAACTATGGAAAGGCAGATTTTTATTTTCTACAGTTTATACAACCTGGAAAAAAACAAATGTGAAATTTCTTTGAAGAGATCTGCTATTAAACCAAGCTTTCGCCTGTCTGGTTAAAATTTTATGACAGGGCCTGTATTTCAAGTCTTTCATTTTTTTATTTGGTATTTATATAATGGAGAAAAACAGGAGAACCTTTCAGAAGCAAACAAACTTAATTTCCTACAGACTTGTTTTTCAAGAGTTTTATGGTTAAACTTCATAGCACTTTTTCATACCTGTACAACAAGCACAAGTCTAAAGAAGATGAGCATGGAGGCAGAGCAGCAGCTCAAAGAGAAATGCAGCTCAAAGAGAAATGCAGCTCAAAGAGAAATGCAGCTCATAGCACTTAATGATTTTTCAGTGTTTAATTATTTCTCAGAATTTAAACTGGCTGAGCATTTTTAGATAGTAAATGAATTTTCTTTATCTATTGCTCAAGATACAAAGTAGAAGTGAGATAATAGCTGATGGTCTCTAAACAGTGTATTTATAATACTCTATGTTGATTTATGTTGATATTTGACACCAAATGATGGAGAAAATATACATGAGACAATCATGTTGTATAAATTTATTTGGTGAGTGTCTTGAGTAATTTGTCAAAGACTGTATTTTATCTGCCTGGGGTTATTCTACATTGTGTAGTGATAACCATGACAGTTGGATAGAAGGGACATCAACATCAAATCATGAGCAGTGCCAGAACCCATATTGGGCATCCGCGACTTACCAGAGCTTTTTTTTTTTTCAGAAGAAGAACTTCTTGCAGCAGATTGCTCAGTTTATGCCTCAATTTTTGAGGCAGGGTGCAGGAAATATACTTTATTTCATAATCTTTTAGTCTGGCCTCTTGCCTGAAACACTAATGATTTGGAGACCTGGTTGTGTGTATCTCTGTCTGTCAGATAATTCAGCATATGAACCCATCAGCCAATTTCAATCACACTCAACAGACCTGAAAAGAGAGATGACATGCAGGTAGAAGACAGATGAGTGCTCACTGCAGGGTGACTGTGGTGACCTAAACACCAGGCAAAAAAATCACAAAAAGGAGACCTGATGAAAGCTCTGCTGCTGGCAGGAGCATCAGTAAAGTTTGTACCTGATTTTGTGTTAGAAACCTCACTTCTTAGTTCAAGTTTCTTTTATGTGTGGGACTAGGACTGAAGGAGGGTGAATGCTGAAGCTTTAATAATGTGAATCTCATACTCAGTCCAGAACAACTTCCATTATAAGAGAAGTAGTAATATTTCCTCTTGACTTTGTTTTGATATCCTTAGATAGAAAAAGTGTACTAGAAAAGTAACATGAAACTTAGCTTGTTTTAATTTCAAGAAGGGTTAGGTCCAAGATGAGTTGTGGATTTTTCCTCTCAGGAAATGGGGACTTAAAAAAAAAACAAAACCAAAACCCCCCAAATGAATTATGAAAAATAACATTTCAGTGAGCTACCCTCCATCTCCTGACTTCCCTTGTTGTTACTGAAGGCACTGAGAGCAGGTTTGATCATACAGCACTTTCTCAGCTGAAAAGCCCTGGGGAATCACACAGACAGATATTCTACAGCAAAGCCTATCAATCAGAGGCTAACATAGTTGTAGCTTCACCTTTTGACCTGCTCGATCTGACAATAAAAAAAGACGATTTCTTTCATGAGTCCTTGTAACACATGTTTTAGAGCTGTTTCAAAAGGTGTTTATTTTCCCTCCAAAACAAAGAAGCACTATGAAGTCAACAAAACTGTTCCAATATCAAGCACAGATCCTCTTGGAATGGAAATTGCTCCAACAAAAATGCTAACCACTGAAACTTGGCTGCCTAAGAGTTTAATATATTTCTTGTATTTTCACATGTGCACATATTGCCAGAACTTAGCTGAAAAACGAAAAAGGCGTTGTATATGACCTGAACCTTCAGCAATTTTTATTTCCAAATGTGATGGTCTATTTACCCACTGCTTTTCTCCTTCCACATTGCTCCCCCCATTCCCCCCACCCCTATTCCTGGCCACTCCCTGGGGCTCTCGCTGTTGGTTTCGGTACCCAACTCCGCCCCTGAGCCCCGGACAAAACCCCCCTGCACCCACCCCACGAGGTCTCTCTGCCTCTGGGGGTCACCGGGACGAGATGTAACATTAAAGATCCTCAGAAGCCGCCACGAGGGTGCCTTCTCTGCCATCACTGCCATCACTGCCATCACTGCATTGCAGAGCACAGCCAGCCAGAGCAGGAGCTCAGGGAAGCCCAAAAGGACTACAGGGGGGCAGAGTGGCCCCCCTGCCCTAAGCAGCCCAGCTGTGCTCTCTGGGAAAAATGCAACTTGCCAAACCAAACCTGGCACTGCAGCACCCAAATACTTCAATATGGGAAAGATGGTGAGGATAATGAGGAGGAGGATGATGGTAGTAGGAGTAGGAATAAGAATAAAGAATAATAGTAGTGTGAGGAAGAAAAGGAATATGAAGAAGAGTTTAGAATTGCTATATAATGATGGCCTTAGAATTGGTATTACAATTGCTGTTGTAGTAAAATCTTTTTAAAGGTGACATAAAAAGATAACTTTAGGAATAATTTACTTAAAAGTGAGCTATTAAATTAATCACAAGACTAAAGGAGCCACCTTCAAATTATAAGCAGGGCAGAGCTGTGTAAAATTTTGAATTTCAATAAATGATACTTGTACACTTTACAAAGATAGAAAAAAGAATTTGTGTGTGTCTGACTGTTTATAGTTAGATGCTGAGAAATCAAAAGAAGAATCAAAGATTGTTTGAATTACAAGAAAAAGGGTGTTCTTGGCAGCCACAGAAAGTGTGAACAGAAAGGGTTTTGGATGTAAGATGAAAAGGATGGGTTTTAGTTAGATTACACCTGGGCTGACCTTAAGCCATCCAGGATGCCAAGTTAGGAAAAAAAAAAAAAAGAAAAGAAAAGAAAAGAAAAGAAAAGAAAAAAGAAATGCTAAGCAGAAAGTAGCTGGAGAAGAAAAAAAGGAGACATATTTTGAAGCAGACCTGTTGACTCAGAGTTAGTAGATAAATCTGTACCAATGGTGACATATAAGTGGTGAGCAGGAAGGAGGAACAGATGAGCTACAAAGGCCTTCAGAGCTGACCATTGCATGTGATGGGCAGACATTCCACTGAGGCCTGGGAATACCGTACCACTGCAGCAAACCATTTAATTCAGGAGGTAGTTGGATTTCAGACCTAGACTATCCAGCGGTGTGATTAAGCAAGTGTTCTACCTTTGCAGTTAAAGCAAATTGCATTTGCTCAAAATAGTTCTTTGAAAGTGTTCTACCTTTGCTTTAACTGCAAAGGTAGAACACTTTCAAAGAACTATTTTGAGCAAATGCAATTTCAATCTCCACAAGTCTTCAAAGAAAAGGGCAATTTAATGTACATCTTGTTAAGAATATTGGGAATTCAGGGTAAGTAGCCATACATTTTAGAGGAATATTTGATTGCTTTATTCACATACCTTTAAAACGTATCTTTAGATCATCAATTGAAAGATATTAAAGTAATAAAAAAACTCTATTAGCTGTATGTGTAATCATTTTAATAAAACAATAACTTTTTCTTAGGAAAGAAAAATAAGAATATTATTGGCTTTGAGTGTATCTTAAGATTGCCTTTGATTAAAGTACCTCTCAAAATTGATCATTCTGGGCTATACTCAAACCACCTGAATTGCCCTTGAGTTTTCCACATCTAAGAGAATTAAACATGCTTTCAAGAATTATTCAAATAACTTGCATGTTAAACAAAGCAGCAGTTAAAATTAGCTAATAAGAAAAAACAGGTAGAGATACTTAGCTAAAATACAACACTGTGTTTGTACAATACTGTATTTATACTTTTGCCTTGTTCATCTAAATGCTAGCCTAAATCTAGACCTATGCTCATAATTAGATATGAAAAAGGTGATGAATTACTATATTGCATCAACCACACTCTCCCAAATACTTCAAGTGGTCCTGTTTGGCCTGAGACCATTCTCCTTGCATTTTTAAAGCAGTAGATGAGAAAAGCATTTAGGGAATGGCTGGTTTATGAGAGCATTGTTTATTGTCCATACCACATGTGCCTTGGGGGTGAATAAATGAATGTTTTTTTAAACTTCTTTTTTTTTTTTTTTTAACTAGAGTTTAGTATTTTAACACTATTTATAAAGCCACACATTTTAGCATGCAGAGCAGTCAGAAACATTCCATAGGCATCTGCTGGGACATGGACTACTACTCTGCCAACTTTCTGTGGGCAATATTTTTTTTACAGCAATGAAGAGAATTCCTTTGAAAGAACAGGCAAATATATGTGTAGTTTACATACTTTTGTAGTTCACATATTTTGTGGCTAAAAATATCCAATGTCCCCACCTTCAGAGTGAGACTTGGAAGCAGATCCAGCTGTGGAGTAGAGCTCTTCTGTGAGGCTGATTTTTTTGTGTGAAAATAATTTATAAAAATAATAAAACAAAATAAAAAAGTCCCACAGAAACTTTAAACCTTGGAATCTGACATGGAATGAATATTTCTTTCATAATTTTATTTCAGAAGATGATTGGTCCATCTGTCTCTGTGTAAGGATAAACACGCATTCTTGGACAGCAGCAGCAGAAAAAATAAAATACAATGGCTTCCTAAAATCTGATGTTTGGACAGACCAAGCTGAGGGAAAATATGGCTTTAAAGACTCCAAACATCACAACAACACATTGTCCTAGATATCTGGCAGGTTCACTCTCTTATTTGTAGTCTCACAATGACTTTCTCGATATAAAGCAAACAAAACTACTTTTACTACTGAATTTAAGTAGAATGTTGATTATGTGCCTGCAGTACTTGTACAAATGCAGATGAACTGCACATGAAGGGCAAGACCCCAGTTCTATTTTTGTGTCTGGACAAGATGGGGAGAATGAGATCTGCTCTTACAAATTAAGAAGGTAAAGGTGGTCTTTTTAATCTGACTATGCTATATTATTCCATGCCAATTTAACATCTAGACTTACAAAGGCACAGTTGCAAAAACACTAAAGGTAAGAACATATATTCTGAGCATTTTTCTTTAAAAACAGTTAGTTTCTATCTAAAATGATAATCCAAAGAAAACCTAAGAATACATGATTTATCTCTTGTGGCAGGTTGACCTTGGCTGGATGCCAGGTGCCCACCAAGCCACTCTCTCACACCCCCTTCTCAGCTGAACAGGGGAGAGAAAATAAAATGGAAAACAGCTTGTAGTTTGAGATAAGGCAGTTTACTAAAGCAAAAGTGAAAGGTTGTGCATGCATAAGCAAAGGAGAACACTGAAAACTTTATTCTCTGGTTCCCATCAACAAGAGATATCTGGCCACTTTCTGGGAAGCAGAGCTCCAGCACTCACAGGAGTTGCTCCAGAAGGCCTATGCTATAAACAACGAATGCCCACCCTTCCTCCTTCTTCTCATATTTTTCTTTTGCTGCAATGGGAAAACTGAACTCCATCTCAGCTTGACCCATTACATCTGGACATTTGTGCAATGATGTGAACACTGGGGCTTTTTGTGTGTTTTTTCCGTGTTTAGGGCAACTACTTATCTTGCTTCCTGTGTCATGTCCCCTCTTTTAAGTCAACCCAAAATGTAATTCAACTGGTAAATAGGGATGTGGTGGTTTGCCCAGAGGGTGGAGGGGGTGTCCTGCTGCCAGACCAGACAAGAGCAGTAGCTATTGAGGGGTTGCTGCGTGTCCAGACGCCTTGGACCAGTGCCCGGAGCACTGGTGCAAGCTGACTCTCCAGACACCCCTGGCTCACTGCACGTACTCACAGGAGTTAATCTTTGCATCTAGTCTGATGTACCCAAAAACATTCCTGATCACATATGTTAGCCATCTGGGCAGTGCATGCACACACGTATTCCAGTCCAGGACACACTGAGGTAGCCATTGTTAGGCATGACTTGAGTCCATGCTTGCACTTCTCAGCACATAGAGAGAGCACCAAATCAGCTTTCATTCACATGGATGCATGTGCTCACTCAAACACAGAGCAAAGCATTTAATTATTTCAATACTGCAATAACTTCCTATCTTCCTCACAGAAACTTACTGTCAGCAAAGAAATTTGTTGGTTCTGAGAAGAAGGTAAAAAAAAAAACCTCAGCTTTTTGAAACCAGAAATATAATTTAAATTGTTCTTAATTTAATTTTTGTACTATTCACTCTCAAGAAGTACTTGTTTGACCTCAGGTTCAGTTTCCAGGGTACAACTCACATCTGTTGTTTTCATCATGGGAAATAACTTTCCTTTCCTTTGACAGATAAGTAACATCAGGAGACTGCTGTTTAACTGGCCACAGTTGCCACCAACAAATTCCAAACAAGCCGTGAAAAAAGGAAATAATATGTTTCTTGTTCTCTTTGAGATATCTTGTACTTTATTGTGGTATTTGCCATCATTCATCTCTAGCTGGGAAATATCTGAAAAATAGTCTGTGATGGATTAGGAATATAGATCAGGATTACATGTTTCACATCTACAGGTTCCAGGGAGGTCCCAAATTCATTCCTGAAATACAAAAACACATGTAATCATCAGATACTGAAATTACAGTAACAGAGTTCCTCCTTAACAAGGAGGAATTGAATTAAGATGGGTGAGTTGTTCTGATGAGAACATTATTAGGGAAAGACTGCTGTTTGAATAAAGTCATGAGGTATTCTAAACTAACTGCCTGCCATTAAGCACTGCAGACCATATAAACACCCATTCAGTGATGAGGTTAAAAAAAATCCCACAAAAGCGTAGAAAGAGAACTCATTTCTTCCAGCCCAGGCCTTAAGGGAGGATCTGGTATGCCCAGGTTGAATCTGGCAAGTGTTCAAGTGTTTAAGACCTCCACTAATGGAGAGTCCTTCCTAATACTTCTCAGATAATCTATCCCAGTCCCTCACAACCCTTTCTGTAAGAATATTCAGTGCATTTTCAATGTGGACCCCCTTGATGCATTTGAAGTCAATGATTTTTTTTTTCATTCTAGCAATGACATGGAGAGTGGAATAACCCCTTCCTCTCTGCAGTAACTTGCACATTGTTCAAATATTTTATAATTTCTCCTCTCAGTCTTCTGCTATACAAGCTAGAAAGACTATGAATTTACTACTTTTTCATTTTCATAATTTTTAAAACACTCTGAATCAGTCTCACTATGGACTTTCCTCACCTACTCCACTTATTAAGGAGTAGGTCAGACTTCCTGAGCAAGTTAACACCACAGGCTTACTGATTATATGCCACCAGTGAAATGTGCTGCCTCTAATCTTGCCAATTCCCTTGTTTCTACTAATTCTGGAAGGTATCATTGTTCCTTCTGTTCTACATTAGTTAGATGAGGTGAGATTTCTTCATGGGAATCTGGGCAGTGTCAAGATACAGAGCTTTTCACAGTAATTTACAAGGGAATAGTCTTTCTTTGGGAACATCTGTGTGTTTTAGCATCATCTTCAGTGCTAGGACATCTCTTTCTGCTTCCCAGTTTGATTTTCCCTCTTCTCTGTCCAAAGAAGTAAGTCAGCTTGTCATGGAAATAGAAAATAAAGGGAAGAAAGCACAAGGATATACTTGTGGTCACATTTGGAGGTGCCTCTCCCTGAAATCCCAGGGGGAGGGACCCTGCAGGGTACAAGTCTGTCCCTGTCCCCATGTCATGTGTGCCTATACCTGTTCCTGACTGGGTGGTTTGGGTGCCTGGGCCAGAGGAGAGCAGGGTCCCATGACTGAGTCTGCCTGGGAACTCCAGCCATGCAGCTGGAGGAATAAAATAATCCCGGAACATCTGCAATTATATCACTTCATCTTTCCTTCCCAGTTCATTGCTGTCTTATACATGTTGTAAGGATTCCTCACTACAACAGTCACAGGTTTGATTCTGGTTGGTATTTGCTAGCAAAAGGATTCCTTTCTCTGATAACTCTGTGTACTGGGCCATAGGAAACTTGAAGGGAGCCACTACAACAGATTCTGAGAGCCCTTGACTATGAACTTCAAGGTTGACTTCAGTCTGGTCATCAGATTACTGATATGTATACCATCCATTGTCCTTCCTAAAGCTTGTTTTACCCTAAAGATACTTAAAAAGAGAAATCAGTTATGTTGACAGGAAGGCCTTTGCTAAGAGAGCTGGCACATCACAGGTATAGTCAAAGACTGGTGCAGGAACTCAGCACTTCTGTACAATGAATCAATGTGATTACGCAGAAGCTTCTTATTGTTTAAAATATGCATCACCTCTCTGGGCATCATGCAGGAACTCCCACATTTGATTCACTTACTTATACTTCCTTAACACAGTACTTATACTTAACACAGTATTTATACATTCACTAATTTATCCATGATACAGCATGTATACATTTTACAACTGCTGTGCATGAGATTACACATCCCTTGATTGGTCTCTTTACTTTTTCCAAGAGCTCCACACACACTTTTCAGATAATACAATTGGTTCCTAATCCAATGCAGCACAGTCCTCCTTATCTATTCCTTACTGTCTTGGTATTTAGCCTTTCAGCTTCTCCTTTCCCAATTCTACTTTAACACAGCTTTTCTTTCAATGCCTTTCAGTCCCTGAAGCTCCAGATCCAGGCAAGCAGAGTCAAGATGATGGCAGCAACAAAACCCATCCTGTGACCAGCAGCCAAGTTAGTCCAAGAAAGCCAAACAACCAGACCGCAAAAGACAGAAAGCAGATACAAGCCCCTCCCACCCCTTTCTTGCCGTCTTCTTCTTCTCCCCCATTGGGCCTTCTGACTGGGCTTAAAAACCCTCCAGGAGCTGATCTGCTGCAGCTGAAGGTGGATGACCAGGTGAAGCTGGTGAGGGTAATTCCAGCCTGGTCTCTCTCTAAGGGCTCCAATAGGAATAACTAAAGATGGTTTGGCTGGGGCACACTGTCATGATTCAAAACACCTTACAACAGACTGGCTAGCCAAATCTGCCTGGAATATCACTTGTTGCCTTTCAAAAAATATAAAGGAGTCCAGTGAGCATCAAACAAAACTAAGCAGATCTGAAACAGAACTAAGACTCACACATGGGTTTGCACCAAGGTAACAAGGGATGGAAAGGGACTTCCACAGACAGTAATGAGCAGACTTACCTTCTGAAAGAATATATATACCATACACATATTGGAAGTGGAGGTAGTTGAAATACAGCCAGTGCAGTGCTTAGATATTCCATAGCTCAGATTGGCATCTATGGCTCAGTATCAGCCTGATCTTGTACTGCCGAAATTGGGTGTCTTTAGACCGAGGCTGATGCATGCCTGTCCATAAGAAACCCACAGCAGAGTGGGCAAAACCAGCATCGACATACACAGCATCACAAACACAGTGAGCTGTTTTCAGTGTTCATTCGTCTTTGTCCCTCAGTTTCTGCTCTCCTTTTCCAGCATATCTCATTTGTACTAGGCCATTTATTTTGCTGATTCTAAGACCTATTGCCGATAGTCTTGTTGTAAATGAGAGAACTTCAAGTAACTTCTAAGGGTTGATTACTGTCATTCTCAGTAAATCTCTGCATGTGTGTGTTTGGCTTGCTGGAGGCCTGAGCACATCACTCCTCCAATCAACTTGAACTGCACCAAGGCCAGCAGAGCAGCATTACACAGTGAAATTCTATTCAGGGAATGTTATGTTTTGAATCACGATAGTGTGCCCCAAACCATCTGTAGTTATGCCTATTGGAGCCCTCAGAGTGAGACCTGGCTGGAATTACCCTCACCAGCTTCACCTGGCCTTCCACCTTCAGGTGCAGCAGATCAGCTCCTGGAGGGTTTTTAAGCCAAGTCAGAAGGCTCAGTGAAGGAGAAGACAGGGGTAGGATTGGCTTATAGCTGCTTCCCAGTTTTTGCTGTTTGGTTGCTTGGATTTTCTGGACTATCTTGGCTGCTGATCTCTAGGTGTGTTTTGTTGCTGCCATCATCTTGACTCTGCTTTCCTGGATCTGGAGCATCAAGGACTGAAAGGTAAACTGTGTTAAATTGAAAGAGAATGGGGAAAGAAGAAGCTGGAAGACTAAGTACCAAGACAGCAAGGAATAGAGAGAAAAGGACTATGCTGCATGGGACTAAAACCAATCCTATTTTCTGAAAAGTGCATGCAGAGCTCTTGGACAAAGTAGAGGGACCAATCAAGCAAGGTGTAGTCTCATGCACTGCAGTTGTAAAATATATATGTGCTGTATTATGGATAAGTTGGTAAAATGTAAAAGTACTGTGTTAGGTGGAAGTACTTTGTTAAGTAAGTATAAGTAAGTAAAATGTGTATGTACTGTGTTAGGTAAAAATAGAGTAAGATGTATAAGTAGTGAGTTATGTGTAAGTAAGTGAACTGTATAGGTTATGCATAAGTATGTAAAAGTAGGTAAAATGTGTAAGTATAAGATAAGAAAGCAAAATACACAAAAGAGGTAGTAGACAGGTATTACTGTAAAAATTGGAAAATGTGTGAGTTCCTGCATGATGCCCAAAGAGGTGATGCATATTTTAGAGTATTTTAAAGCTTCTGTGTAATCATAATGATTCGTTGTGAAGAATTGCTGAGTTCCCACAAGTGAAGAATTGCAAATCCCAAGCAGTGCCATCCATGCATGCCTCTAAACTTTGCTGCTAGAGTAGGCATCAAGTCAGTAACATTGTGGCCATGTTTATGCCATGAGAGGGTATTTACAGCAAAAATTGTGAGGGCTCTGATTCAAGCTGTGAGATTTTAATTTCATCCAGAGAATCCCCAGTACCAGAGCAGAAAAGGTGTTCCAAAACCTTGGCAAACCTTTCAAATTCTGCCTCTGTTCTTCTTTTCTTGGAATAATCAGAATCAGTGGGGTTAATATATAAATCAAATAAGCTCTGTATGTAAGACAGTTCAGTCACACAAAGGACACTAAATAAAAAATATCTAACAAAGGATCTTTACAATTTATAGCTTACCAGGCTTAAAGTTATGACAATGAATTTTCTTGCTTTCTCTAGAATGGTCCTGTAGATTATTACTCAATGAGAACTGCACCCCATTGAAGAATGCTTGCCTGGAAATCTCACACAATAAAATGTCATATTTCTTGCCTGATCTATAGCAAAAATGAACACTTCAGCAGAGGGTCAAGGGAATGACATGCCATTACTGCAGAAATTTTCTCCTATGGCTACTCTTTATTCTCCCAGTGGGATTCTTCCCAGGATAATGATGGAAAGCTGTTTGCACATGAACTGCTTCCCTTTTAGATCTAGCAGGCTGACAGGAATCATGCCTGCTCTAAAGACCCTGAAGTCAAGTGAGCTGAACTCTTTTGGAGAGGGGCTCCTGTGCTTACAGCTTTTCTATTGAAAAATGGCTCTCTATAGGGTGAAAGAATGGAATTTTCATAAAATCTGTTCATCTTAGATAAAGCAAAACTGAACTAGAAGGCAATTCACAAACATGGGAAAAAAATGTAGGCACAAGGTGCTCTGTTTTTAAAGGATTGTGAATAAGCAGCTTAATGATATTGGTATAATAGCAAACAGAAATGGGTGCATGCACTATGCAGATCAGAAATGGATGTACCACTTCCAAAAACAAGCATGTGGACAGCCTAGCAACAATCACATGCATTTAATGTAGCAGCTCTAATGCAAGTTTGGCCCAGGTAAATTTGAAATCCAGGTTTGGAAAAACACTAATTTGGTGTCATGAATTTGTTAACAAACAAAATCAGGGAGCTCTTGTCACAGATGTATGCTGAAGAGAGGAGTGGTTTACTGAGTCCCCAGTGGCTTTGCCCATCTAGAGGCACATGGGAGGAAAGACTGAGAATTGCAGAGGAAGACACTCCCTAGCTGTGTTTTTCTTGTAGAAAGTTTTTGCTGCTGAGCTTTGCAGGACAGAGGAAGGCTTCCTAAGCCTCTCGCTGTGCACCAAACCCTTGTCAGAGGGATCTGTGTGAAAGACAGAAAATGCCACCCCATCAGTAAGGTCTGCAGGCACTGCAGGTAAAGACATCCTCTGCTTCAGGAGCCTTGTACAACACCTGCAGGACTAAGCAGCCATCAAACACACCAGCTGCAAGAGGGGCTGCTGCTTTGCCAGTTCCTATTCATCCTGCTCTGTCCTGTACAAATACCTCTCAAAGGCCTCAAAACCACGTCTCACTTCTTCACCCTACACAGCAGTTCTTCCTTCCTCCATCCTTCCTCCATCACTTCACCTAGCAAACACACTGCACCCACCTCGTGTCAGTGTTAACTCCCTGTGTTGATGTGTCCCTGATCTCACAGCTCTAACAGACCTGCCTGAACTGAGACATCCTTGCTCCAGTCTCCAGCAGTAGAGGAGCTGGGGAGTTGGCTGGCTACAGGTGATCAGCAATGGATTTCAAAGTGGAAAAATAGAGAAATAGTTTCCATGATCTCAAATTCAATACTGATATTTTATGATGAATGAAAAGACTGCATGTCCACACAGAGAATTGCATATCATATTATTTCTAATATATTATATCTCATTATATCACTTTTATCTAATGAATCTCTTATTATTATACATGTGAAGAAGAATGCATCGGGCTTCTTCTTTAATATATGCCTCACAGTACAGTGGAAGACACAGAAATTGCCAATGTACTCTATTACCTGCAGACACCCTGAGCTCTAATCCCCACTAAACTCAGCTCTGAGAGCTGCTGCACGGTGACTCTGGCCCTGAGGGAAGAGGAGTTCTCTGGAAGGGGAGGGCTGTGGCTGGGGGCTGTGCTGCACCCAATGAGCAGTGTTTGGCACAATGGACAATTGTCTTCCAGGTGTATTCATTTGTCCCCACCAAACAACATTCCCCAGAGCACAAAAGCCTTCAGTGTGGAGACAGCTAAGCATAACAAATGACATACCAGACTTTTCCCAGGTCTTTGATGATTATAAGAGGTCTCTGTTCTACCATTATTGACTTTGCTGTCTTTGTGTTATTCCTTTAGAATGGACTTAGTGTGTTGCATCATTTCAAGTTCTGGTGCAGGGTTCGTGCTGGAAGGTAGGGAAACTGGAGAAGGAAGAAGGACTGTGAAATAATTCTTAGACTGGCACTCTCTAAAATAGTCTGTTAGTTTGCTGTCTTGGCTGGCTGCAGGTTTTGTTGTCTCTGCTCCTTTTTTTTACAAGGCACACAGTTTTACAGAGTGAATGATCTTCATGCAACTCCAAATAACCCCTTATTTTGGTAAAATTTATAACACCAGATTCTACTTTTAGCCAGGAAATGCAAACAAAGCTTGGCGACAGCTTGTTCCCTGACCCCAAATTCATTCCATGTTGCTATAGCATCACCCCCTGAGAAAATGGGACCAGCTCTTTTCCTCTCCTTAGACCTGTTCAATGGGCTTTTGTCAGCTGTTGAATTATAGCATTAAAATTCAAATACTAGGGATTTAATGGAGGATTATTATGACACCCTGGTGCATTCTTTGTGTTGCTCTTGGCAACAAACCCAAGGAATGAGTGAAAGAAATAAAAACGAAGAGCTGTCTTGTTAAAATCATGCTGGTGCTACGACATATTTAGGAGGGAGAAAAATGGTTCCCTAACCTTAACTGTTATTGTTGTACCAAATGGACTGAAAACTCTTTTCAGCCAGTAAGCACTACTTGCAGCTGAACTCTATTTCAAAGCTGTTATCATTTTCTGAAAACCAGTTTCTTTCTACCCTGTGCACAAAATAAATGGGATCAACAGTTAGGAGAAGGGCATTGCATCTGCTTACTTTGCCTTGCTCACCAGAAAATAGCAATACTTTGTAATATCTGGCATCTCAAAAATGCCAGGGGGATTACTTTAAAGCATAAAGTGTAATCTGTTGCTCTCAGAATATACGCATAGTATTTTGTGTATATGTAACTGCATATGCATGGCTGTCACATAAATGCTTAAATTGTGCATGTTTTCCATTAATGTCTTCATGTTTCTGCAAAAAACTTAGCTGTTTCATAGAAAAGAATAGGATTTTGTGTTAGGCTTTAAATAGAAATTGCATTCTGCACCAGATAGCCAGGCTGTGCAGTGATACATCTAAGGATTTGTAGAGGGAAAACACTCTTTGCTGCTCAACAGTTTTCTCTGGAGAAAATGGGCTCAAATTTATCTCCAGTGTAACAGCTCTAAATTCTCCATAGGTGTACTTCCACTCTTTTTCCTTGTTCTATTTGTATTAAATATGTATAAACCCCAGTTTTATCTGGTAACATGAATATTATATAGATTTGAACAATCTAATACAACAGTAGCTTGAAACCTTGGAGAGCAACTTATTGTGTCCTTGGCAAAGGCTCTGAGCACAATATATTTAATATGGGGAAACGAAGATCATGAGCTGAAGTAGAAATATGTAGGCAGTTCTTATTGGGTTGACTAAGGGGGGTCAGTTATGCTGAACTCCTTTTTCTGGGTAATGAGAACACACCAGGATGAACTTACTACACATGACCCTGCACACCTCTGATTGTATTTGGCTGAGAAGACTCTGCTAACAGAGAGCATCTGACTGGTGGGCACAGTTGAGACACAAGCAAATTGGTCAGGGGTTATAGACAAAATGAAGTAATACTCAACTAATGACAACAGCAGCAACAACAATAAAATAATCTGACCTCAGACATGTTCACCTTGGTACTTAAATACGAAAATAAATTTGAATTGGGAAGGCCTGCTCCAGTGTTTTGTTTTCATTAATATAAAAGAAAACCCCAAACCTAAAAGCGTTCTATTAAATTTTTTCTGTAGACTACAGTATATCATAAAAAACCAACCAAACAAAAAAATACAAACCAAAATAAAAACCAGAAAACAAGCCCACAAACAAAAAACCACGTCATATAGATAGCTGGATTTCGATACTTGCCTAGCTAAAAAACACAGAAGAAACAGGAGAAAGGTGTTTTCTTATACCCTGGAGAAATGAGTGGCTGTGGTGAAATGCTCCTAGAGTTTTGTGTGAGCTTGCCTTGCCCAGAAAACTGTTTCAGGAGAGCTCAACACACAAAGTTTGTCTAGTCTTCAGCTGAGGATCAGAGCAATTGACATCTTAAGGTGATTAATTAATGTGCTCTGTCCTCTTGAGGGCTTCAAATAGGAAACTGATTAAGCCCCAGGTGCTTCAGGGACCATTACAAGTTTAAATTCACTTGAAGCATGCCCATTATATCTGCAACCAAAGTGCAGCTGTGGAGGGAAATCAGTGGCAGGAATTGTGCCAAAAAATTAGTCAGCTGCTGGGAACTTCAGGAGAAAAGCTACCTTGCTTACCAGAAGGACAAAGAGAGAAGAGGGGCCTTCAAGGAGCCTCAGGGAATGGTGAAAATATCTGAGGGGGGCTTCAAGGAAGTGTAGAAAGTGCAAGGCAAAGTTTTGAAAGTGCTTTATCAACACATGGGATATCTTTTATTTGCACTGTGAAAACATGCCTTCCAAAGTACTGATACTTTCTGATGTCTTACAATGTCTAACTGAAAATATGTCAAACATATTAGTCTAAAATGTATGATAATATGTCCCAAATAAGACCTTGCCTAGCCACCCTAGAAAAACAGTGTGTAATGAAAATTATGACAGTGTAGAATTAAAGTCATCACCAGCATAATGCGTGGAAGAAAGTATATGAGCACAGGTGCAGGAGCCTGAAGAGTGGCCTTGTTTTTACAATAGATCTGTTTGCTCTGGTGGAGATGTAACCTCTGCTAGAGAAGTAATGTGAATGTTTCTAATTTCCATTATGCCCATTTTAGCATCTGGTGTCTTTCCTTTTTCTATGGAGTACAGTAGCTCCTCTACTGTCTGCAGCTGGCTTTGCAGAGTGCAAACTGGGCATGTACAGTAAAGGGAACTAAAAAAACCCAAACAAACCACAAAACCCAGCAGCCAACCCATTATCTCATGAATACCTTCCTTTTTGGGTTTCCAGACTGCCAGAAATGATCTTTTCAGAGTACTGTGTGGCTGGAACACCTGAGAAATTTTCTTGACACATTCACACTTAAGATGAGACTGCAGCTTTTCTTCTAAGTGTTGCTGGTTGCACAAACATCAAGGACACACAGTAGCTGGCTGGCTCTGGATTAGCATTGTCTTTCTACACCAGAAATTATTAAATCCTGATATAGCCATTGCTAGTATTTTGTTCCTTTTATTCGAACATGATTATTTACTGATATTTGTAGTACCTGTACTTTAAATATGCTTTTAGTTTATACAGATGGGTGAGCATTTTAGAGCCTCTCTACCATCAAGATTACTATGCAGGGTTTTAAAAGTATTATTTGCTCTTAAAAAAATACTGTTGGCTCTTGACACGTCTCAGGTTACTGCAAATGGTATAACCACTGCACACAATTAACAAAGGATGAGGTGAGAATTGTAAATTGTAGGAAATATGTATTTCTGTGTAATTATTTTTCAGCCTCTTATTTCTGGCATATTCCAAATTTTCACCAATTAAAAAAAAAATGCTTTAGGGCACTAGTTATGTTACAACTTCCAAACCAAATTATATTTCTACCACAAAAGTTAACCTTTCCTATCAACAAGAAACAAATCACAATACTGTGGGAAAAACAAAAAGTCCCACATACCTGGCTGACCTCAGAGAAAATCACCTACTGAGAGGGGAAAAAATATTATTTTCTTTCAGTAGGAGTCCTTTTTTTTCTTTCTTATTTCCTTTTTTTTTTTCTTATGATGGGCCATGGCCACGCTGAGTAGTACCTGTGGAACAAGGAAAGGATTCTATAAATAAAAAACCCTTTAATGATGATAGAACTTTGCTCTTTTTTGATCCTTCATGTTCAAGAAATACAGATAGAAGTACTACATGTGAGCCTGTCTTTTCTGGACGGGCTTCAGAAAAACTTGGCAGAGAAGCCTAAATGACAAAGCAAATGGAATTATTCTTCAGACAAGTGTTAGACTACAAAAAAAGTCTCACGGTTTCCTGTGTATTAACATAAGTATTTCCAATAGCTTTTGGCTATTTTCCATTCTGTCACTGTCAATGAAGACACCACTAGCCAGCTTCTTGCCTCTTGCTATGCGGAAGCTCATTCTGCTCTAAAACTTACTTCTTCCCACTGCCTCGATAAATCCTGAAGAATTTCCTCTTCATGGCTAGGTGTGTGGTGTTATTCTTCTGCAGTGCCAGTTGTGAGAAACATATCTGCTTTTCACAAATGAATGAGTGTTCACACTGAGTTCCTTACTCTCTGTTTTCTACATATTCCACAGGGATTTCAGACATTTATTATGAAGACAACTGCAATACAATGCTAGCCAAAGGAAATATATTTCAATGTTTGCCATTGAACACCTAACACATCCCTAAATATATTAAAAGGTGGTTTTATTCTTCTTTATTGATCTGTTGCTTTTAGAGTGCACTTAATTTTGGAGGTTTACTGTGACATGTCATATAAATTCATAAGGATCAAATCCTGTCTCAGACCACATAATCCATACTGAGAATGCAGAAAAGAGGTGGGGAAAAAAATGTAATCATGGAATGATGATTTGACTTATTGAACTTTGGGAACAAAGTAATACTTTGGGAACAGAATGCATCTCTTGTTTTTCTGCCTAGTAGTTTTAAAGTTGTCTCCAATTTCTTACTGCTTAAATGACCCATTTTACTTTCCTGTAACATTGAAATAATTGTCTACATAGTTCCCAAAATCAGCTCCAAAATTCTTTTGCACTTTTTTTCCAGCAAAAAATTATGAAAAAAGAAGAAAGTTACCTTTTCAGTAAATAGTTTAATGTTCTAAAAATTATTAAATTTATGAAAGGAAAAATATGATGTTTAAAGTGCCATGAATTTTATGAAACAAAGAAGTAAAAAGTGGATGTGAAAACTAGTTTTCTTGAAAATAGCCCATTATTGGTCTGTTTTCATTCCAAACTGTGTAACCCATAGACCATAAGGTATCGTATGTATGATACCATCAGTGCAGCTTAGAAACTTGCCAATTCCTTTGGTCTTTCCCATCTTTCTCAAAGATAACAACACAATCTTTGTAGATCATTTTCAAAGAAGCTGAAGGCTTCACTTTTCTGTGAAAAATGTCCCAAAAATCAAGTTGTAAATCTCTCTTTAATGTATTCAAATCATAATTTGTTTTTTGTTTCATCACTACTTCTTTCTTTAGAATAATATCTTTTTCTTTAAAATGTTGAAGTATATTTGTGAAAAGTAACCTTCTCATTCTCATGCTTAGTGACCATTTTGTGATGCTCTGAGCTTTTTCAATGTCTCTAAGTTGCATGTTTTCAATTTTTTTCTTTTCAGTAATGATGTTTCCTTTTTATTTACTTATTTTCAATTTTCCAGCTCTTGCTCCAAGGTCGTCTCCAAATTTGGTAACAAAGTCAATGGGATGCTTCCTGGCAAATGTATTGCTTGCATTTTTGTTCTGTGATTGTGTTCACTAAGTCCCTGCTAATATCCCGAGACCTTGTGGGGGCAATAAAAGCCTGGTTTGTGTTGCAATAATGTTTTTGTGCAATCCATTTCCTTCTGCTGAATTAAGAATGACTTTATCTGCGAAAGGTTCTCTGTTATTTTTATAACTTGGAGCTGATGTAACAGTAGCAATTTAGAAATACTGCTGGGCAATGTTTTTCCTTCATGTGAACATATGGTCTAATCTACAAACAACCTATAATGGTGATTTATCAAAAGGGCTTCTTTTTTGCAGTATTTTATGTTGTACCAGGCATTCATTTAGATTAGAGGGAAATGACTTCTTTAGCTCATATCTGAGTGTGCTTTCTGAAGGACAACTAGCACTTCTGCACTGGCTGTGCAACAACTCTGTATCACTGTCTGACTGGGTGACCCTCGCACCATTTCCATATTTCAAAGCCATTTGCTATATAGGATTTTCTTTCCTTTGGGTGTGTTTAATTTATTCCATTTCTTATTCATCCTTGCTTTATAAACTATAACGACCTTCTTCTCTTGTCACAGGTTGGGCATTTCTTTTCCTGTACTCTTTGTTGGCTTTGTCATTTGACCTATGTAATGTCAAATAATTTTTCACAAACATGTTTTTGATTGTTATTACTGAAAGCTCATTACACTGCCCCTTTGGCTAGGAGATCACACCATTAGAAAGAAGAATTTTCACTTCATCTTTTCTAGATTTTCTGTTTAATGCACTCTTGTGTTTGTGACATCTTCACAATTTATTGGAAAATTTCATATCAGCTGGTTATTTCTACCAAATAATATAATGATTTACATTTATTTGATGGTATTTCATTGCACTTTCAGGTACTGTGGACATCATAAAGTAGTTCATCATATTAATGGGATTGCCTTGAGTTCAATCCATTCCTCAGTCTTAGCTAAGGAATTTATTTGACAGAAGTACCTGCACCAATTATCAAAACGTTCAAAAGAGAAGATGGTGGTCAAAATAATTTCCTTATTTATATCCACTTCAAACCATTTTCTGGAAGGGATGGCAAGAGTACAATTGGTTTTAAAAAGTAGTTCCCAGGAAAAACAACAGCAGGGAAATTGGATTTTTGCTGGAATCATACTAAAGCTTTACTGGAATCAGATTCAGTACTCAAAGTAACTCCAGATTTTAAATTCTGTTCTTGCCCAGCTGGTTTTCAGCCAGACTTCATTATTTTTGGTGAGCTCATTTAAATTTTTACTTTTTTCCTCAATCTGCAGACAGCTGGAACATAGATTTCAGCTCTTGTTTTTCTTAAAATTTTAGCAAATATCTGTGCAGTTAGCCAGCCTGTTAATCTAGGCTAATGTAAGGGAGAACAGAAGCATTTCTCCTCTACCTAAAATACAACAGCATTAAGATAAGGGCTACCCTAGGAAATCAGAAAAAAAATTATTACAACTATTTCCAATGAATCTTTGAGAGCAAAGTGCTGAAAACAGTTGTTGCACATAGTTTTTGCATTTTTTATAACAATTTTTAAATTAGTTTTTAATTGAAGATTCCATTCTGAAAACATTAACTTGCTTTACTTATATTTACTTATATTGAGAGAAACTTCTTAACCAGTTTGCTTTTAGATACCAAATGAAACAGATGCACTCCGCAACACGAGGAATCCCTAGAGCTAGACATGAGAGTAGCTGCCAGGGTTTTCCCTTTTTTTCCTTACTTGCCTGGGTTTAAGCTGTTGACCTCGGTGATGTCTGGTGTCATTGAGTTCCTCAAGTTAATCAGTATCTCTGAGAACCTTTCAATTTGTTTCACATCTGCTGCCTTTTGATTTCATCGGCACACCAAATTTCTTGTATCATAAAAAGGCTAAATATGAGAGTCCACATACTTTCTCTATAACTTCACACATTTTTGGAAACAACCATCACATCTGCTCTGTACTCTTGCTCTTTTCACTGTTTCATAGGAAAGATGCTGGCTCTAACAATTGTTGTCACCAGTTCTGGAGTCCTTTCTATGTTGTTGTCTTTCCCAGAACCACTGAGGTGCTTTGTGTGAGATAGTATTGACAGGTCTCAAAAGGAACCATTTGCAATTTACAGGTCCTTTCTATGTTCTCTTGGCTCTCTCTTGGACTGTTGATACAGATGGATATTTCTGTGGCTGACCTCAGAGGAATTCTTCTGATCAGAAGGAAGGCTGGAATGTTTGCTTGATGACTCATCCTTGTACCCTCTTTTCCTGCCCTTGCCTCTTACATTGGAGTGATACCAGATAACATCTATTAAAAACAAGGCCAAAAAAAAGGGCTCTCAAAGCTTACTGCCCTTCATAACAATGACTTTTGCTCTTGGGGTAACTCGTTACAGGGAGTTGGATGTGGGCAACTCTATACAGGCTTTACATCTTCTGCTTCTGTGCCGGGTCCATCTCCTAAAAGTCCCTGCTGTTCTGATATTGCAAAATCAAAAATAGTTCTGACATAAGGTGGCTGAACCCAAAATGTTTTAAGTCTAAATACAGTAAAATCAATTCTGGAAAGAAAGACATGACTGTTTTACCAGGAGAAAAAAAAAAACCTGGTAATTCATATTTAGATCTTGATGTTGGATTCTGAGAATTCCAAATGTCAAAACAGTTATGCCAAGGAAAATAGAAACAGCCTTATTGATAGTTCCAATGAGTGACAATATAAAATTATGTACCTTTGAGTTAATGAGTGATTAACAAGTCACTCTTTTTAATTACTTTTCCAGAAGGACTTCAAAGACTTCAGACGGAATTTCAGCTGAGTTTGGGTAAGTATTGGCAAGAGGTAGTCTGCAAAATTGGTTGGGCAATGGACAGGCACTTTGGTGAGATTTCTCATTCTTCCATCTGGTCACTTGGAAATCTCAGAACTAGGTTCTATCTTGGCTTTTTTCTGGCATTTTAAATGCAGCTTAAATCCAGGAAATTGAACAGCTAATGAAAACCAAAAGGAAGGCAATTCAGGATGTTGATGAATTTAGATACTTGATATTTCTAAAAAAGATTTTTGCTACTCCTAAAAAAATAGATAATTTCAAAATTATCCTAGATATTAAAGAAAATGCCATTGGTATATCTGTGGCTGAGCAAAGAAATAGCGTGTGCCTGATTAAGGCCAGATGGAATAGGCTCAGATCACTTTTGTCAACAATGTAGGTTTAAAAACACATGAAAATTCTCAATTTCCAAGACTAAAAGTAATAAAAAAAGCACTAAACTTGAATTTGGCCATGGGTAGCTCAATAACTGAAACCAACAACATTTAATAGTAAGTCAACAAGTCTCTTGCTTTTGGCAGCCAGCAGTTTGAACCCATGCACACAGTTACAGGTAAAGGTAGATTGAGTAGACCACTGACTGTGTTCTCAGTTTTGGAGCATAGATTAGGCTATTTGGAAAACAAAAATATTAAATGTAGTCTCCCTGATAAATATTGACTCTCTGGCAGGTTTGAAACTTACAATGCTAAATGAAATGTTCGGTTTCTTAGTGACACTTGACTTTTTAGTGACACTTGATCTATGAAGTCAGCTCCAATAATGTTATAATACATTGAAACAGGAACAAAAAAACAAATTAAATGTCTCCTGGGGCCAAATTATTACAACAGCTTTTGACTAATTTTCTTCATTTAACTCCCCATGCTGTTTTCCACCTAGAACCCAAAGTCTGCTTCTTATGTTATGAATGCCTGTTTTATAAATTCAGAAAATATCAGGTGTGAACATGGACATGAGTTAAACAATTACAATAAGAATTAACTGATTAATAAAACATTCTTCAAAGGCGTGGAAGGATATAATACAACACTATTACAGAATTATATTTACATAATGTAATTATTTGTGTTTTTGGTTAAGATAATGGTTATAAATTTATTCAACTCATATAAACATGAAACATCCATAATCTGATTTTGGATAAGACTCCAGCATCACATAGTCTCCCCCTGCAATGCTCAGTAGTCATGTTTACAAAGCTCATTTTGTTTTTAATAATTCTCAAGGCCAAGAGCTAAAAGTGAACATAAAATTAGTCATCCCAGCTCAGCAGAAACACTGTATGTACAATTCTAAACTCTATTTCACAAACTCATCTACTACTAAACCTAATGAGGCTGTCTGAGAAAGAGGAAAACCTTCTTTTTGTCAGACTGATGAATTTTTGCATTTTGGTGTTTTACAAGTGTTTTCCATGCAGTTCCATAGATAAGGGAAAAAAATGGGATTAATGAGGTATGTCTTTGGCCTTGTTTTTCTTTATCCAGATTGATGGCCATTTTGAGAAGAGTAGAACAAAGCACCCTTTAGCCTATACCTTGACTACACCTGATCTTCTGAAATGGTGCAGTAGGGGTAGGGATAGGTTGAAAATTTGGCTTCTATTTCCCACAGTGTTACACTGTGATAGACCTGTTACCATGACTTTTGTGTTGTGTGCCCACAAGATATTTCAGCCTTCCCTAAGGGATGAGCTGTGGAGCCCCAGCCCACTGATTTCCCCTGCCACCATGCAGCTTTGCTCAGGACCACAGACCAGTATTCTTTCTGAATTTAGTCATTGTCTAATACATCCAGCTATGTGATCTTAATTAAACAAACCTTTTGTTATGTGCTGCTTTACACAAGATTGCCATGTTCATGTTCTTACTGTTGAGTAGATGTTAGTGATGTAAATTGTAAAATAAAAAGTAATTTATAAGAAGAAAGCATTGTAAACAGAAATTGTGTTGAGCCTCAAATGAAGGCTTTCAGGTATCTTAGGATTTTTACAACTGAGGGGAACTATAGCAAAAATCTCTAGGTAGATGACAATTACAAGTGAAAAATCTTACTGCAAAATAATCATTAACACTGCTAACCAAATAACCTGACTGGGAAATATGCTGAAGAGACAAGCAAAAAAGGAATTGGTCTTATGAAGCAAAGCACCTTCGTGCTTCTTTCAAATTTTCCATCATTAGGTATTGCGAACCAGAACTAATGTTTCAGATTAAATATAAATTAATGGAATGTAAATTAAATGCATATTAAGCAGAACAATAGATGGGCTGCAAAGGAAAGGGCTTCCAGTACAGTGACTGATTTAATGATATATGAGATATAAATTGAACCCATGTGAAGTCAGGAAAATACAAGTCTAAAACCATCAAGCTCCTTTCACTGTTTTGAATGACCTTTGTCTAAATTAATGACAACAATAGTTAGAATTATATCATATTGTTATGTAATTAATTTAATCTTTAAAGTGGAAAAATATAGTATCTATGCTAAGCTTTGGACTGCTGTGAATTAAAGTGTCTGGGTTCTAAATAAGCTGCAAAAAGAAGGTTTTTAATGAGAATAGCAACTGACCCTTGGCAGTCACGGTGTTAAGAATTGCTACTGTAGTATTAAATTACATCTCTGTTCCCTGGGCACAGTTTTACAAGTTATATAACAACAACCATTGTAGGATTACTCAATCCCTTTACCTAACCCTAAGTGCATGCTAGACTTGTGGTTACTGTAATAGTTCTCCATTGCCATGTTCATAGAAGATGTCAGTGACATCATCAAATCCAGATTCTGCTGCCTGAACAGACCAATAATGTTCTGCTTACTAGTACCACCCACCCTAAGGGACATGATTTTGTTTTTCCTTCTTCTCTTTCTTAGTTGGCAACCAATTCCTGCCCAAAATGGTCTACTCCTGGAAAAAATTTGCACATATAATAGACCTATTAGCTACAGGTACAGTACATACTGTAATTCACCTCTTGGCATTTGTGTGAGACAACCACCCAGATGGAGAAGCAAAGAATAAGACATATTAAAAAGTGTGATACAAGAGCTTTTTTGAGTTTTTTGTGGGTTGTTTTTGGAGGAGATTTTTTGTTTCATTTTGTGGGGTTTTTTTTGCTTGGATTTCCTGGAAATCATCTGCACAATGGCAGGACATCTTGAATGTTATTTTGTATTTTATGTAGTCTTTAATATGCATAACTTGACAATTTTCAGAATAACATTTTCAAACCTGTCTACCTGTAGTTAGGCAAGCAGAAAGCTGTTTTAAATTGTGTCAGTACTATGATTTTTCAGAGACCAAATCAGCTGATAGATTCTTGGTAACAAGAGTTTGATACCGCCTTTCAAATATATAGGGCAGCTATATCTCATTGTTTTCATAGTAGGGAAATTATGTAACTACTGATTTTTAGTAGTAGCCTCCAACGTCCTTGATCTGGTTCAGAGTCCTCTTTCACTAGCCTGATGGGCAAGCAAGTATTGAAAAACAGTTTTCTTCTGAAGAAAAATAATGGTTTCTAGTCAGGGAAGTCTGGCTCATCCTTTTTAACTCTTCCAGTTCATCTTGTAAAAAGTTTCCCTGAGGGCAAAAAGCCCTCTGCTACCAGACTGCCCACCATGAAGTCAGATCATCAGCACAGAAAGAACAAGGATTCAAGGAAGAACAGGCTGCCTGCCATTTCATGGACCTGTGTTCCTCTAAAAGCAACTGCATTCAGTGGAAATATGCCTGCAGAAGAAATCCAGCCCACACAGCTTCACATCTTGTCTGCAGAGTCATCTCACTGGCTAGTCAGACTGGATAAGGGATTTAGCTACTTCATGGCATTCTGAATGTCATACAATAGATGGAGATTTCTTGGAAATCTGTCTGGCATTGTTTCAGCATGCAAAACATCTGCATAAAAGGCGATGGATAGAGTAAGAAAATAAAAGGTCTCCTAAGCAGTGTGCTCTGACAGATTTGGTTGCTAATGAGGCAAAGGCAGAAAAAGGATGCAGCGTGCTGAGAGCATACTGTTACTTGTGCTGACTTGAAAAGTTAGCCTAAGCCAGATGTTCCTCCTAACTTGCAGATGGATCCCAGAGGAAGGAAAATTTCATTGTGGAGATGGGTAAAGAAGGCTAAACAAGTGTTTGCTGACTGTTCAAAAGCTTCTTTCCCAAAAGCATTTTGCTTGAAAACACACCTCCTGTCCCTCTCTTCTCAATTTTCTTCTGTCTTAATGTTACCCCTAATTTTGCTAGTCTGCTCTACATATATTTGATCACTTTTATTGTTTTCTTCCTCCATTTTACCCTTTTCTGGTGACATGCTGTGTAAATGGCAAGACCCAGAAGGAGCAGCTGGATATATATATTTCAGTGTTTAACCTGTGAGGAAATTCACTACAATTTTTTCTCTGGTGTTTCTTGTAGGAAAGGGCTTCTTGTATCTGCATAATTAATGGAACAAACAAAATGTCTGTACGGCACTGTGGTGATAGCTGTCCTGTTCTACATTAATCAAAAAGTGACAAATGAAATATAAAAAGGGGTAGATTTTAGGAAGGTGAGGTTGATTGTAATGGAGCAATGTGGTAATTGGGAAACCTGGGTCAAACAAGTATCCTCTACTTTTTATTCCCAATATCATCTAATGAATGAGTCCACGTTTTGCCAATTTTTTGAAAAACAAACTGTCATAAAGCAGAGCTACAAGTTCTACATAGGTGCAGTTGTATCACTAACCTTACAGTTTGCTCTCAACACTCACCATCTTTGTGGGATCACAGACATGGGATGCAAATACTGTAGTCAACCTGTGGATATGCATCAGTATGCATATTTAAGGGACAGCCTGTATTTGGAGCAAGAGGGTCTGCACTGTCTCTGTTTCCATGGTCTGCTGGATGCACAAAAAATTCAGGATTATGATTACCTCAGTAGTAAGTTGGAACCAGAAAAACACGTTCTGTTCTATTAATAATGGTATAGTGGTATAATTGCATAATATTTTTCTGAAAAAGAGTAGCGATAGTATAATTGTCCAATGACTGAGTTAGGCAGTTAGGTGCTTATAACCAGCTGAAAGCATGGTACCTTCCATTTCCTGTCTTTAGTAATTTTCTGCAGTGGCTAGGCAAATTACTGATCTGTTTGTCACTAACACTATTGCCTGCGGCTTCCATTTCATCAGCAAGCCCACTACTGAAATTACTAGACACATGCATAGGTTGCAGAATATATTTCCTTGAAATATATTGTTTTCAGCACTTGCATTCATAAACATCCTCCTGATTAGCTGAATTGTGTGATACTACTTCAGTTGCTGCACTGATTAACTTAGTCTTAGAAACAAGATGGAACTGGAGTAAGTCGGAGAGCTTTCATGTCCTCACAAGCTTGCACATTTACCTTTAGTGGACTGGTGATAGTTTCTATCAGGCAAAGGTTTGTGCCACTTGAACTACTCCAACACAAAGCAAAGGCACTAAGCTATTCAGTCAGTCACTGAAAAAAATACGGTGAGTGGAAACATGGATAGTAATCACAAATTCATTTCTGCAGTGTAAAGACTGAGGCCAGGTGCCTTGGTGTATCACAGCAGGGCCTGGACCCCAGCTGAGACTTTCAGGAGCCACCAAAATACATGTCAGACCCAGAGAGTACAGAGAAATCTGGCTTGGTACTAAAGAGAGATGGTGCACAAACAGTAAGTGATGTCTGCCTGAGGACTGCTAATATAAGTTGGGGGCTGCAAAATCACTGCACCTGCCCCCAGAGAGATGTGTTTGCTCTGCTACTGTTTGGAGGAAGTCTTTGCAATACAGAGGTTAATGAGAACAGGGGCTAATGGGAAAAGCAGTTGAGCTGGAAGGAGAGAAGTGTTTTGAACCCAGGCTGTCTGCTATCACTGACTTTACAGTCACTCACAGGTGTCAGTGATGACAGCCCTCGGATAAGTACAGCAAGATACTCAGATTCTTTGTTCTCATTCAGACAAACTCCTCCTGGCTCCAAAGGAAGTTTGAGTGGAAAGTGGATAAGATGCCTGGTATTTTGCTTAAAGCTATTAGAGCTGGAAACAGCCTATCAAGGTGTTAGGGA
Organism: Lanius collurio; assembly: GCA_020086605.1. NCBI lineage: Eukaryota > Metazoa > Chordata > Aves > Passeriformes > Laniidae > Lanius > Lanius collurio. Next base: position 1,802,906 of record JACBWW010000002.1, read on the forward strand.
ACACTATAACATGTCTATGAAGGTTATATCAAAACTACACAGAAGCAAAGGAGCTACAGGAAGATACTTATCCTGCATGAAAGATTAATCATAACCAAATATTTCAGAGCTTGGTCCTACTGTTGATTTCATGTCTGCTGTCTCTGACTGCTGCAAAAGGTTTATTAAACTGCTGTGAGACAGTACGAATCTCCATGTCTATATGCTCCTTCTCAGCAGCATTACTTCATAGCCTAGATATCTATTGTTGACCAGAAGCACTGGCCAGCCCACGAGACAAACATAGTAGTCAGTCATCAGCTGATTGCAGACATCTGCCGTGCTCAGGAGCAGTGTTCAGCTCCAGTGTTTGTATTAAAAATCTTTTGTGGCGAGACAGCAGGACTGACTCGCTCAGAGCTCACTTATGGTAACAGTTCCCCAAGGCAATGACGCACGGCTTGAGAGAGGAAACAGGTTCTCTGATTTACAAACCATGATCCCCCTCTTCTCTGCCAAATAACTGCAATGTCTAATTGCACCTTAAAGAGGGGGTGAGCTGTAAGCAAAAACAACCTTACTTATGAATAAGTGATATATGTTGCTTACACAGCCCTTGTATTTTTCTTTTTTTTTTTTGTCCTACTTGCACTTTTAGCCACTATCTCAGGCACAGGAGTGTGTGTATCACCCCAGTACTGGTTCTGAAAGGCAGTGGGACTCAGGGAGGCGGTGGTGTCCTTAGTCCTTTGCTGAACAAGCAGTATGTCATGGTGGCAGGATCCTTAAGCACTGGTACTTCTTGACAACACCACGAGCCTGGCCCATGGAGGGGTTGGTCTTTTGATAGCTGATATTTTCCTAACACTACCTTCTTTCCTAAACAGCAGCAATATTGAATTGCGTCCTCAAGACTCCAACAGCTGGCCCATGAAGTGGTCCAAATTTCTAATATGTCTAATTAATGGAAATCTGAATATTCTTACCACAGTCACTGGCTTATTTTGCTTTTAAGTGTAAAGAAACTTTACATCTGGTCCCTGTCTTTCTCTGCTGGTGCAACAAAGCTTAAAAGCTGCGCATCAGCACTTTTTCCCTGGTGTTTCTCTAAGTATTTGATATGGTGGTATCAGAGAATGGCCTTCCTGGCATACAGTAACACTGGCAGAGAGAATCCATTTTCAAAATATGAGTTTACTTTAAAAACCCAAAATGAAGTGGAAGAGCAAAGAACTGGGTTCCGAAACATGATCTAAAGGCTTAGGAAACTATGGTTTAACAATAGTCACCACTTAAACTTGCATCATCAGTAACACTTTACACTCTCAGTCTGAGAAGCATTAAAGTGAGTCTGAATTTCCAAAAATGGCAAAAACATAAGAAAAGTTTTCTGACATATTTAAACTTTTTGACCAAAAATCTGTTGTATAAAGCTTTATTTCTGTATACCAAATGCTGGTAGTCTTGCCTGTATTATTTGGATTTTCATGAATAATAATTCTGCCTGTTCGGTATTCATTGTTTTTGGGGGGGTTGAGCGGGAGGATGTAATCTGTTCTCTGCATTTTGGTGTCTGACTGACTGCTGAAAGCTTCTAAACAAATTAATTATTTGTGTGTAGTACCCTTTTCCAGTTATAGACATAAGTGAAGAACTGATTTTTTTTTTTTTAAATAGTGATATTAAAAATAAAGATTCTCTGTGTGAATAAGGTCAAGGGAGAAAATTACAGACAAATTGAATTCTGGAATGTGAACAAATATTCTCCAAGTCTGTGTTTGCAGCAATCAGGCATCTCTTACTACAAGAAGGGCAGTCATTCCAGCATGTAGTAAAAGGCTCCCAGGTTTAATCTTTCAGTATTTCTATGCCAAACAGGTTCACATAGTTTGGACAACTTTTAAATAAGCATCAGTTCTCTGAATACTTATCTAAGACAAACTTCGGAAAGCTTTCAACTGCTTCTCTTGGAACTAAATAATCCTTTGAGCTAAAGCCAGTGCAGCTGAGTTTATACAATTTTCCGAGGAAGAGAATTATTATATTAAAAATAAAAACAACTCAATACAGTTTTAAGAAAAAAGATAGGATGCCTTATTTAAGAAATAAGTCCCTGATTTTGAAGTTATAGTCATAACTAACATTATATTCTATGGAGTTAAGTATTGGACTAGCAGAAAACTGTACTAACAATGAACGGTGAACGTGACCTTTCTGAAATCAGAAGTGCAGGCCCCACCTCCTGGTGCACCTTATCTAAAGTTATACAACAGCTGTAAAAATAATGGTTCTCTGCTTTCTCTTGGAGGCTTTTCTCAGAAGAAATCCCATCTTTCTCAGTGCCTAAGGAGCCAAAAGAAGGTGATCATATCAGCTGTTTGTGAATGTCAGTGCTCTATTAACCTTTTTTCTGCTGGTTCTAATTGATGGTGAAGGATTTTTCCTCAGAGACTCTGACTTTATGTTTACTTCTACATTCAGCAGAGCTCCCTTATTTTGCTTCTTTGTCAGACCAACCTACCTCACTATAAAAGTGTTAGAGAAGTAATTTACTCGGTGCATGAATGAAATTCAGAGCTGCAATGAAGTTGTTTATGTGGACTGGAGTGCTCCCTCAAAAGAATAAATCTGTTTTCTTGACAGCTTCCCCATGTTTTCTTACTTGTAAAGTGAAGGAATGTGTGAGGTAAGGCATCAAAACCATGCAGTGCTGTTCTGAAAGTACCATGTCTAATTTTACAACAGATGCTGCTTTTCATTCTGCAGTAGAAAGATAACAAATCTTCCCCGTATTTCAGACAAAACCGAGTTGTTCCACTCTTTGATTTTCTTTGAATTAGAAATCTGTTTTTCCATCCCAAATACTTTCAGGTCAGAAAAGAATGGACTTTAACCCCAGCATATCTGGATAATGCATTTTTTCACCAGGCTGTGTTTTCCTTCATTGGTCTTGTTTCCATGAAGCATACCGATTTAGTCATGTGTTCAGCTGTTCCCCACTGCTTCATTTTCTTTTTAGCTGGTGATCATTGTATCTATACTTGTTTGTGACATAGTCTTCAAAATCTTGTGGCTCACGTATTGTTTCATAAATACATACTCATGCCATTGTCTGCCTTCTAAAAATATTTTTAAAAATCAAATAACATGTAATTTAGAAAAGAAAGCTTCAACTTTTCAAATTCTTTCCCTCTGTTGTATGACCTTTCCTTATGTCATCATGAGGTACATCATTGCCTATCACATTTCATTTTCCTCAGGAAAAATCCCCCATACTACTTTTAATTTTCTTTGCTTCATGCAGAACTCATTTTTTTCCCTTGTTCTGGGCAAGTGAAGGCCCACCTTGATGAAAAGATTTCCTCAAAATCACACTGTTGGTCAAGGCCTGAGCAGGGCTCAGAGCTGAGTCTTGACACAGGCACACAGACCCTGTTGGTTGAGAGTGAGTGTATCAGCTGGCAGAGTACACCTATCCACTTGACACCCTTTCCCAGCAATAGATCTCCCTTTTATCTCGTGTAGGTGTCCTGAGTACTTCCCAGTGACCTCAGGGCGAAGAACTGCGGACAGGTGGTGGTGAGTCATTCAAACTCGCCCAGCTTAGGGCTCACATCCTGCAACATCCCTGCTCTCCCTTCCCAGGCTCTGCTGCCTCCCACAGGCCAGTTCTTGTGCAGTGCTATTTCTCTTTCACAGTTTTTTTTCAATGATTAAAGTCAGAGGTGAGGGTTCTGTTTTACAAACATACAAGCATAGCCATTGCAACTCCTTTGGAAACAGAATATTCCAATGTTCCCTTGAGATTAGAATTGCTTTGTTGTTACTTTCTAGTGGTAAAGTTGTGAGGATTTGTTGGTTTGGTTTTTTGGGGGGTTTATGGGGTTTTGTTTGATCACGTACTAACTATTGTATTCAAAGCTAGAACTCAATTTCAAAACAGAAAGTTCATGGATGCTCGTCTGGAGTACAAAGGCATCTCTAACCCAGAATTGCTAGCATATCTCCAGCTCTCATGCCTTGCTTATACATGGGGGTTTTGTCACTAGATTGCTGAATGCTTCAGGTTGAAGAATAGTTTGATACACTCTGAAAAAACTCTAAACTTCCAGATATTTATTGTGGTGATCTGTTTACCCACTGCCTTTCCTATCCCACGTGTTTCCCCTCGTTTTTCCTTGCCCCCAGCCCTGGCCACTCCCTCGGGCTCTCCCTGTTGGTTTCTGTACCCCAACTCCACCCATGTACCACCCCTGAGCCCCTGACAAAACCCCCCTGCACACAGATCATGAAGTCTCTGTGTCTGTGGGGATTGCTGGGACAAGATGTATGATTAAAGATCCTCTGAAACCCTCATAGAGAGACCCTTCTCACCTCCTTCACCACCACTGTGTTGTAGAGCTGATAGCAGGCCAGAGCAAGAGTGCGGAGCTGTCCAAAATGTACTATGGGAGGACAGAATGGCTGCCCTACCCCAAGAAGGCCCACTGAGCTCCCATGGAAAGCTGCAGCTTGCTAAACTAAGCCTGGCATTGCAACCATTTATCTCATCCCGGCTCCAAACCTTTCACTCACCTCTTTTACATGGTTTGTTTCCAATGTTGCAGTGAGTATCTGTCTTCAGGATATATTATGAAAAACTGAAGGTAGGTCGCAAAAGTCTAATACAATTCTGGTTTTAGCAAAGACCTTTGATCACAGGTATAAGCAAAGTAGGAAAAGATTAATGGAAGTTACCCTTTCCTTGGATTCACCCTTTTGAAGCCGCATGACTTATGCAATGTCCCGTATACCCTGCATCTCTGCTAGGAGCTAATACGACATTCACATGACAGCAAAGCTCAAATTTAGTCCTTAAAAAGCTGCTTGCTGAGGTCTGAGATGACGTGGGGGGAGTAAAACCTCTCTAATACTTAAATCCTCCTGCTGCTTCAGAACAGTCAGCACCTCATTAGCCTTAGCTCTTTGTTTGATAGGAAATGTCAGCTCACCACAGGAAATCTTCTACACCCAGTGGCAGGAGCATCTGTCTCCATCTAGTGTTCATCCCTCTGCATTTGTAACTCAGCTGCCCTGTGGTGAAAGCTGCAAACTGAGAAGGGGAAATGCTCAATAAAGTGTCATCCTCTTACCCAGGGGAAGTCAAAATTACATGGTTGTCGCAGTTGGAGGTAGAAGATCGTATGTTAACCTTCTTGTGAGCTGCTGAGGCATTCAGCACTCACCTCTGCCTTGCCCTAACTGACTGACAAAAAATGGTTGGAAGACCTTTCTTTCTACAGTAGTCCTCTATCCATGACCAAAGTTACATTCAGGCTCTTTCTATTGATTAATGATGAGGGAATTTCTTAGTGTGAGAAGTGAAATGTTTAATTAAGGAAAAAATATCATGGAAACATTTATAGGAATACTTTCCACTGTCATTCCCAAAGTACTGGGTAAGAGTTACTCAATTCGCCTCACAATGTGACTGAAGAAGTGAAATGCCACACCCTTTGTGAGTTGTGAAATCAAGATAATTTTCCCCTAAAACTTCTGTGTAGTTTAAGGACATTTGAAGTGAAACCAGGGACAGACTACTACCAAGGCAACCCTCGGCTCCAGAGGCCCAGCTTTTTGATGAATATCTTGCCCAATCACTTATAAGAAGAGGAGAAACCTGTGTAAAAAGCGCAGGACAACCATTCTGTGCTAGTAGATGTAGAACCTGAAGAGAGTGGTGGGTCACACAGGCACTTTCAGGAGGAGAATGAGTCCCTTTAAAATATTTTTAGAGTCCTGGAGGGTCCTTTGGGCTGCACAGCTGGAATGGAACCCAGCCTAGAACTACGAGAGCTGCCAGGACAACATCCTGAGAAGCCCAGAATGGATACAAACAGAAATTCTTTAGTTTTAAAATGAGAGGTAGAAGATAGATTCTGCAATCTCAATATGTAGTGGATTGTATTAAGAGCCTTTGTGGGAGCCATGGTCTTTATCAGACTTTGTGAGAGCTTTGTTAGTCCTATAATCACCAGCTGAAGGCAATTAAGCCCTAGCTCCATTTCTTAACACTTCCATACTTCAGCAAGTGGAACCCATTCCAAAATCTCAGAGAATAATCTCAATGTCAGTGGAATGAACTCAAATGGTTCTGATGAAAGCCAAGAGAGGCGAGCAAGGAAACCGTGGAGCTCTATCATGCAATTGGTACTGGTACCCCCTTCCGATGCCTTAGTATTTTCTCAAGGCAAAACAGATTTACAGCGACTGTTAACATGTTCACACATCTCAGTTTTCCTGTCTCACATCTGAAAGTCTTCCCAAAACACGTTTACCCGCTGACAGTCAGAGAATGCTGAGGGCTGTAAAAGTGTGAGGGACCTACTGCCTTTCATGGGAGGGACCAGAGAAGAAGACAGCACAGAGGACTTAAGTGAAGAAGGAATTTAACAGATTGTCTGGTCTGTGGGAATCTATTAGACCTTTAGGGAGTTCTGAGGTAGAGGGAAGTGGCACAGAGGATGCTCCTGGAAGAGGTGTGGGAGCATAAGAAACTCCAACTCCAGCAACAATGTGAGGCTCTAGGAAACCTCACAATTTCACATTACTTGTTTTATTTGAGAACTAGGTCTCTTTTGTTCATTCTCTCTTCTCTACTGCTCAATCACTTCTCCCTGTTTCTGAAGAATCATCTCAATTACAATCTCCACCACTGAGTTCTTGCTGACCTCCAGTTAATGCGAACAATACAAGGACCACCCATGAAAATACTGCAAGCGCTGCTGATGCTGGAAATGTTAGTGGGTGAAAATAGGTTAAAGCTGTCTGTAAAGAGAGACACCAGCATGGCAATATTCAGCATTTAGTGTAAATTTTATTTTTGTATTCAGCTCCTTCTGCGTACCTTGCTATTCCTTGGGTTTGAAAAATAAATACTTTTTGTTTAGATTTTGAAACCAATTTTGCTGGATCACTTTCATTTTGTACATCCCTAGTTAGTGTTGCAGATGTCAGGAGGTATTTTTTCCCCTAGGTCTTAGACCTAAAGAAGAATAATGTGAACATGAATTTTACGATGTACAAGGGCTGAATTTAAACTTTATAATAAAACCAGATGAGTTTTTCATACTTCTGAATTTCACATGGTATCAATCACAAATGGGAATACTCCAAATGAAGTTATTTTGGTTAAACATCCAAAAGCTTGGATGTATTTAGAAGCCTCCCTGGTTTGGAAATAGGCAAACATTATCATCAGATTTGGATTTCCTGAACATATTCCAGGGATCTGCTGTTCAGCCAGCTCAGAAATAGTACAGAAAGTGTCACTGGAATGTTTCTATAGTCATGTGACTTGTTGGCAACAGACAGATACAAAACATGATGTTGTTTTGTTTTTTTTTTTTTTTAACTATCTAATGCTAATATTAGTAATACTAATGATTATTATTGTTACTATTACAACTGGTGTTAGTTGTGTGTTTATGTATGTCTATCACATTTCAAAATGATTGAGCTCTGGAACAAGTTTAGGATTTTTTCTGAACTACATTGCACCTTTTTAAACAGTAACAATAGTTCTGTTGAGTAGGTAAATACATACTTGTGGGTATATGTACGATTTAAAGTGAATGTAGCACTCAGGGATAGGCATTAAGTCCTTCATGTTATCCCCAGGACAGTAAAACCCCTTGTTGTGGCACTGCTTTCTCATACTGCGGACATACTTATCTCCACGTTTTCTTGTGGAAACATCCTTAGCTATGATGAGACAGTCCAGTTTCTGTGGCAATTCAACTCTCAGCTTCTTTGCTGAAGCTGCCAAGAAAGTTTGCCTGATGTGGTTTTGGATATGAACAAATATAATGGCAAAAATGGTAACAATGGTAGAAGTTAGTTTTGAGCAGTTTGGGTACTGGGAATCTCACAATGTTTCTTCCTTCAGTTCCATTGACATTCAGTGTACCAACTTGATATTGTGCCACTTTATGCAGACCATCTTCAAACAGCTTCCATTTTGAACAAAATGAAGTTCCAATTGCTTGAGTAGCAGGGGTGCCATACAACTGCCATGGGTTAACTAGGATTTTAGGATCTTAGTAGGGAAATACCAAGTTACAAGCCTCTCCACAAATCCCAGACTTTTCTTAATCAGTATTGATGCCACAAATCACTAAAGTACTAGTTTAGTACTTAAGAATGTCACATATGGCTTTTACTACTTTCATGGTAACTCTTCTGCCCTGTAATGTAGGCATAAGGCCCTGAATAAGCTTATATGTGATATAAGAAGGCAGACTGACTCAAGAGCAACTCATGAAATAATGACTGGAAAAAACAATGATCTGTGGGAATTCTGCCCAGATCTATGAGAACTGTTAAGATCTCTTTTCCCAGACTAATGAGCCTTGGGCAGAAATGGTTTGAAATGTTGAAACCAAGAGCATTTTTGAGGGAGGACATTTTAGAAGAATGTCTTGAAACTGCATTTTGTAACTGTGGAGAATAAAGTGGAGACTTTATGTGTGGGTTGAGATTGTTGGAATTAGGATGCATCTCACCTGGCTTTGGATGTCCTCAAGGAACACATTTAGTCTAAACTGGTCATTTATGTTTCCTCTGTCAGCAGTAGAGACAGACAAGTCTATGTTTAGCCCATATGAAAGACTTCTTGGTGATACCTACTTTAAGATATGGAGTATTGTCCTTGTAAGCGTCAATCATTCCCCACTCAATAGCACCTAGAAAACTAGATTAGACAGAATAATTATCTTTTAAGCATCTTGACTAAAGTTAGGAGAGACAAAGTCTAATTTTTCATCTTCCAGGAGAAGATACTCTTACATGCTGGGGCCCTTAAGGTTGTAATGCAGCAGCACAGAGTTGCTTCTAGCTGGTATTTGGCTCTTGCCCCTGCTGAGGGGCTGATGGGCTGAGGAGGTGAGGTGGTAAACAGGCAGGCTGTACCCATCAGAATGATGTTGTGACCTCTTCCAGTCCCAGAGGTTGCCTGCCTCCTTCTCATGAGAGACTACAGGTCTTTAGTCCCCTGTACAGCTGCCCCATGGAATGAACCCCACAAAATATCAGTGCTTATCAGTGCTGAGACCCCCATCATTGACACTGTAGTTAACTGTGTACAAATATTTTTTTTACTATTTCCTTGTCACTGTGCATATATCTCCCAAAGACTCATGTCTTCTTCCATGCCTTAAGTGCAGATCATCCTACCAATTACAATTATTTGTGCTAACTCCCTGGGCTGTACAAGGGTTTAACCACAGCATCTGAATAACAAAAACAAGGAGGTTGGGTCCTATGGTCTAGGCATGGTTCTGGCCAAAGCAGCCACATCATTTTGATTGTAGGAAGGTAACAGCAAGGAATGTATTTAGAATAGTGTTTTCCATCTTCATTAGACAAATGTTTTGAGACTTGTATCTTCATTCTTTAGCTGGACAGGCCATTCAGCCACACTCTGGCACTAACCTAAACCACTGCCTTTTGAAGACTCTGCTATGGTTCCAGACAGGGAGCAGACTACCTTAGCCAGCTTTGGAAGGTAATGAATACAAATAGGTCTTTTTCCAAAGACTCTAATCTCTTAAATATAAAGGAATTGCCTGACCCAGAAAAAAAAAGTGATTCTTAGTAGTTTTGTAGTCAGTGCAGAGAAATACCCACTTCCTGGAATCTTCTCCTAGACAGGCATCTAGCACAAGAGAGTTGACTCAACTTTGAAGGTGTCAATTTGTGCCAGGGTGAGGAAATTAAGTGGGATGAAATAACTCATATGAGATGCTGTGACTAGCAAAACTGGCAATCAGACTCAGACTTCCCAAGCCCTTACCAAGTGGTGCTATCACAAAGCCATCCTTTTTGATGAATTATTATTTAGCTTTATAAGAGTTGCTATTATCATCTAGATGTAATTAGCTGTGTTTATTTTAGCAGTGAAGTTACTAAGCAGATTGTCTGAATTATTGTTTCCAGTCTGTCATTCAGAATTGATTTTTCAGTCCATTGGAATTAACTATAAACAAAAATAATATTTTAAGTAAAACCAAAATGAAAAAGTATTAATGTCAAACATTTGACAAATAAAAAGTGTAAATAAAATTCAAGTCAAATTCAGCATTTCAAATGTTTTGAAAAGAAAATACTCTGTACTTAAGCATTTGAGTACTTTTAAGACTTGTTTAACTTATTAATGAATTTTTTTTTAGCGAAACTTTTTCATGAAGTCTTTTATTTTCTTGGCAAGAATAGATTGGAAAAAAAAAAAAAAAAAAAAAAGAGGTAGTTATGCAAAACTGAACTGTGGCATCAAATCAACATTTTTTCCAAAGAAGAGATGTTCTACCAACTCCAGCATTTTGGAGCTGGAGAAACTGAAAAATGGCAGCTGCCCCTAAAAAATGAAATTTCACATGAATGTGCATATGTATTACAACGTTCAAAATAATATTAGGGTGAACCCAGTAACTCAGTGAGGATCACTTGATGCAGTGAAAAAACCACTTACCCTAAAAGAAACACTGGACTCACCACATGCTGTGGCAGGAAATCTCCCAAGCAAGTCTGCAACAGACTGCAACAGTCAAGCATTTATTCAGACTACAGCAGGTGACTTAGACAAAGAGGAGGGAGAAAGCCTAAAAAACGTGCTAAAACCCCTCAGTGATAGGAGCAAGGCCAACAAATTCCACTTGTATTTTTCATTTCAGAATAATTCCTTTTTAGTGTCAAGAATCCACCAAAAGTAGTAAGGCCTATCTGGAGCTGTGCCTGAGCCCTTGGGGCACCACTGTGTTCCTACAGCAACAAATTGTCACTGTTTTCATTCATCTCTTTTCTTGCCATGAGGTCCAGATCATTGATGTTCTTCTCTACTATGCAAAAATAGTACAACAGCCTGTCCCCAAAAACCAAGTAGGTTCCAACTACCAGTGTTAAATCTACACAAAGTGAGTGGTATAGTGGCTTGCAAAACTGTCCCTGATTCTTGGACCAGGCTCCACCTGTGAGCTGTAAAATGGTAGCTTTTTTTGCAAGGTTGCCTTGTAACAATTCTGGATCTGCCCTGTGACAATCCACTTGGAAAAGAAAACGTACCAGGGGAGTTGCCAGTTTTTCTGTAATTATTTTTTTTTTTTTTTTTTTTTTTGCCTTTGAGATAAATTCACTATCTTTGGAATTGTGACAGCAAGTGTGAGTATGATCATCTTTCCATAAAAATGCAAAGAGCATATGGATGAGTGTTTTGACATTACATACAGACTGGAAAAGAAGATTGCATATAATTATCTGGATGTCATCATCCTTAGGAAAACTTCTGGCATCCTTTCACTCAAAATATTTGCCTCAGTCCAACCTCCACCAATGATTAGGAAACATTTTGTGATGCCAACAAATTGTTTGTAGGAAATTTGTAAAGAAAAATATAATTGATGTAAAAAAGGAAAAAAATCCCTTTTAATCGGTTCCTCATGCCAAAGATTAGCAGTGATGTTGACGTGTGCAGCATAATCAGTCATAATCAAATCCTAGCTGGAATAGTACCTCAGATGTTGTTAACTGTATTCCTATTAGCCTAAATTTGATTTACCCATTAAGTGCTGATGGACGAGGCAGAAACTTGTTCAAGATACTGTATGTTTTCTGTTAGCAGCCTAATCAAATGGATGGAAATACACAGCAATAGAGCACACACGGTGGCAGATTGGAAATGCCCATAGGGATTGAATTTCTACCATGGAGAGTTTGCCTGATCCTCCCTGCTTCTGAGCTTAAAGACTTCAGAATGTAGCTGAAAATAATAACATCTCTACCAGATATTCACACTATCCTTCCAGGATTTAACCATAAATTATGGAAATCCCAACATCATTCTTGTAGTACTTCATTAAATTCTGAAGGCTTTTCCCTAAAAAGGTACAGACTCCCTGATATTTGTCTTGGCTTTTTCACTGCTCTGAGATTTAGGTAGCCTGCTAGCATGTGCAGTTCAATATTGTTTCAACCTACAGGATTCAACATCTCTTTTTGAAGTGAAAGTATGCTTCCCTGCAACCTCCATCAAACATCCAAAGTTCACAGCCCTCTCTGAGACCTCCCACTGTGACTAGGAAGAATTTTTGCTGAAGTTCTCAGATAATACATACTTTCCTCACCTCAGTTCACAATACTTCTTTCCCCATTTTGTCCTATACTCCACTTGCTCCTTCCCCATTTTGACCTTCTCTACAATGTTCTATCAATACTACTTGTCCAAGATTTGTGAAAAAATATAAAGGGAAATTAAAAAAGCTAGCTATAGTTTTAAGAAGGAAGAAAATTTGGCAAAAACCCTTTTGAAAAAGTAATGTCAGCAGGGAAATTGCAATCACTTCAAACACACGTTTTTCAATTCATGAGGCTTGCAGACTTTAGTACAGTGTAAGTTCATGATCATACAATGGTTCACCATATCCAGATGTGGTATCTGGCTTCACACTCTCATTTCTCCCTCCTTTTGTTCAAGAGAACCCCATGATAAACAGCCATAGTTTTTCAAGGAAAGGCAGTTTCAATGTTTTTGCTTTTCTTCCACAGGTGGGCTGTAGACCAATGCACATGGCCAAGAACTCTGCATGCTGTTGGAGCATAAATAGAATATAAATAATTAAAAGACGATGTGTAGTCTCAAAGAAGTACCTTCACCAAGAGTATGTGAACTTACTAGCCACTTAGGGGAACAAAACAGTAGGTGGGATTCCTTTACAGAGGAAAGTTTGCTATCAAAGCCCTTTTTTTCCCATAAAAATGCTTATAAACTACATGAAGATTATATCATAACTGAGATGAAACTGTCACAATACATAATGCTAAACTTTTTGTTTCTACTTGCTGCCTTCCCATGTTTTAGCCCAAATCCAAAATATAGGGTGACTGTTCATGCCCCTTCTATTGCCAGATGCTGGCAAGAAATAGCACCTGCTCCACAAGATTACCAGGTAACTCATAGCAATATCTCGTTTTGATCAACTTTATAAATGCAGAGGCCCATTGATCTGGCCAGAAATGAACATCTATTTTAAGGAGATATCATTTGACCATTTCCACTAGCTTATCAATTTTATTTTGGCCCTCTTTTCCATGTGATACACATTCTGCTTTTCTCTGAGGTTAGTAAACGACAGCAGCAATGTTTGCACCATGCCTGTTACTGCTGCACTTCCTGTGTCAGATCTAGGACAGAATATGTACAAATCTGACCAGAGGTCCCCATAGCCAGCACCCTTCTCCAGGAGTAGTCAATGCGGATAAACAGAAAAAAAGTATAAATGTAGAGCAAGAGCACAGAAGTATTTTCCAAGAAAAATCTGCCTTCCTATGACAGTTTGTGGTGAGGCACCTGTTGAATAAAAAATGCTACCTTTGTATATAATTCATCTCTTGATAGGTTTTTCCCCCAGATTAGTGCAAAAAACATCTGAGTTGGGATGGAAAAAGTTCTGTTAATTCTAGTACCTTACCTCTCTCAAAAATTGTGGAATTTTTGACCTTGCTACTACTAGCTATAGAAGAACTTACACCATGTTTAATGGCAAACATCATTCTAAATAGTGGTTAATGAAATTGAGAACCCTGTTTTCTCATCTTGTTTGTGTGAATGTGCTTTTTAATTTTTTCAGTTCAATTTTAAACATCATCTTGCATAAAGAGAGATCAGCAGAAAATTATTTGCAATATATATTCTTTGTCTTTACAAAAAACCTCTATACAGCAAACATTTGGAAACACTGTTATTTTGCTCTTGAAACATGGCTTGAGTCTTGTTGCTAAATTGCTCTTTCCTGTCAAACATTGTACTGATTCTGCAGCTGAGCTGCTGAGTACCACCTTCTATTTACTGCTATTGTGTCAAGTGTGCAACAACAAAACCCAGGTAAGTATAGTTTAGCACAATTCATTCTGGCTCAGCAAGCAGCCATTGTCCCTTTGGTGCTCTACAACAGCAGTTACCTGCAAAACCTCAATGCCCTCATTTTAAATCTTTTCCTTTCGGTTCCAAGTCCATGAGGTCTTTAAGACTGGTGACACCACAAGCAGGCCAAGAACCTTCTACGCAGTCATGCCTGAATGCCCAAGATTTTCTTGGATTATCTCCGTATTTAGGGATTTATTTTTTATTTATTTTGTACTGCATGAACTCAGTCATTTCTAGTAGAGATATGGTGATGCAGAGTAGAGAAACACCAATAATAGCCTTAAATTAACACCATCTACACCAAGGTATGTTTAGACTGCCACAGTATGTGATTTTATATATCCACACAGATCAAAGAACTCCTCAGTTATCTGCCCAGCCCTCTATCCCCAAACACACTGAGCTGTAGCAAAACTCCAACATAGTTTTAAAATGTTCAGACTTTGGAAAAGAGAATCCCTGCCTATCTGCTAATATTTTTTTCTTGATAGAATCACTTCTACTTGCTACCAAAATGCCACTGATGTGCTACAGGGAAGAAGCTGAATTACCATGTGAATTTCTGATCTAGTTAGCAAGCTGTCATTAGATTTTTTGTCTTTCATCTCCAGTTCTTTACTCTGCTACCAGGCAATCTATGGGAGATCTACTTCAGCCAGTGTTAACCATAGGTCAGTTGTGGTCTGTGGAGCAGTAGGCAGTGTTTCTCAGGAAAAGTCAGTATATGCTGTTTTGTTCATCATAGAAAGCAAGAGTCATGAGTTCTTGTGTCATTCACCACGGAAATGGGATATCATAATTATGTTAGTTACAACATCCTTTTCTTCTGCTGCCACATACTACCCTATCTACCTCCTCTTCCAGTTTCACAAATTCTCTCTGAGAACAACAGCTGATGTCCAAGATGTTAAGAAAGACTTAATGTCTCTACTTTGTAACTTTATTTTTGTCTCCTGTTTGTTAGTATGGAGCACAGAATTTTGCAGACTTTATCACTAAAGTGAACTTGACAAATGGATTTCCTGTCAGTATGGCATTGTCAGAAATGGCTTTTATGCTGTATTTTACACAGCACAAAGGTTTTTACATGAAATTTTTGAAGTTAGGATAGACAGTGTTGTTTTTCATTCAGGGACACAAATAGAATGAGGAAAACTAGGAGAAAAAATAACAATATATCTTTTAAAAATGTTTCTTTTGCAGACATCAATAAAACTTATACTGAAAGAAAGAAAAAATTCCATTTTGCCTTAATGAACAAAGATCAGATTTCAAATGGATCTGGAGAAATTGAGCTGTGAAGCTTAGTCTCTATATTCAGTTGCTGGAATGAGACAGATGCATTTAAGGGTATTAGGAGGACCCACATAGACTGCTGTCAGTGCTTCCCCTATGCCCCGTTAAGTGAGCCAGTCTGCTTCCACAGAGTGTCTACCATTTCCAAAAGAAAATGGCAGGCTCTTCTGAGCACCTGACATCCAATTGTCCAGCTATCGCTTCTCCAAGATAATGGAAGAGTGTCCTGGCTTTGATGTGTTGAATGTCAATTCAGTTGTTTCAAAAAAGTGATCAATAGAGATTTCAAATGTAATGAAACAGGTTAAGTGCTTAAGTAGTATTTCCAAAAACCCAAGGAAAATTCGGTTACACAACACCTTCTGAAATCAAGCCTCTGGTGTGCCAATACTAGTAGTGGTGGCATGCAATCTTGGGTGAGATTTTTCCAGCAGCTCTTCAGGATCAGACACTTCCTACACTTTGTCAAGTCTGGCTTTTAGGCATTCCTAAAATGCAGGGGGATCATGAAAAAATCTGTGCAATGAGGAACTTGCCATGTGGTGAAAGGAACTCAAACTAGGTCCCTCCCTGAACAAAAACAGATGGAAAAATACAGACAGACCACATCAGTGCTCCATGACCTACATCAAACCACCCTCCCAAACATCTCCTAAACCAGTCAAGAACCACATCAGAATAAACTTCCTGTTGCTGAGATCTGTCAGACCAACAGCTTACAAGCATTGGGGCATGACCCAAAAGTGGGTCACCAGAGGACATCCAACTGGGTTTCATCCCACCAACTGAAAGGGCAGTAAATCCCTGTGGTTGCTAAAACCAAGTTGGAATTTTAAGCCCAGTGAGAAGGAGCAATTCTTTCCCTCACCCACACCTTCCTTTCCTGCTTGCCCTGCATTCCATCTTCACTTGCCCACAGCAAAGTAGATGACCTGTTCTTGAGTTGCCCTCTCAGACCCCCATTTTCCCTGTCCAGCACTGACAAAGTGTCCATAAGATGTCACAGTACTGTGTCAAAGCAATGTTGCCCAGGTGCTGGCTGAGTAGCACAGGAACATCCCTATTCCACCCCTGTGATTTGTCAGGCAAGCAGCATCCAGGCTTCCTCACCTTGCAAACTCAAGCATAGCAGTTTCCAAGGTCTCACCTCATGCTTTATTACCAAGCCCACTTGGTTACATGATTTTTATTCCCCATACTAGGGGTGAACTGCTCATAAAGTAGGACAATGTTTATATTAGATATGACTTTTACAATGCTTCTATTTTTGTTAAATGGGAGGAGGAAGATAGCAGAGTCACACATGAACGTAGCAAGAGCTGCCCAGCCAACGCTAAGAGAATATGAATAAAAAATTAAATGGAAAAACTAAGAAAGTTGTTAGGCCACTAGTCAAACTGTAAAGTCCAGTATTAGAGGAGCCTTTTTGTATTTAACAAGTAAAGCTGACATTTCTCCAGCTGATAATGAACTATTCACAGCAGTTACATAGGGGCTCTCTCAATGGAACAGATGGGAGATTTGTCTTCCAGAGTTTTCTGTATAGAGGCAAGTCAAAATGCAGCCATTTCTACTTGATGATAGTTGTTTTAATAAGTACCAACAAGAAAATGAGAAAAAAAAAAAGTAGAAATAGTAAGAATGTTTACTTGCCTGGAGCGCTGTGTCCCTGTGGTAATTGCAATGCAAATAGAGAGTGAAAAGAGTGTTCCTGCTGCTGTTTATATTCTAAAGAAATGGGAAGATAATAGCACATGAGGAAACAAGACAGCAAAATCTGAAGCAGGATTTACAACACCTCAACTGTTATTATGTTTTTCCCTGAATATCGTTAAAAATTCCAAGCCAAGTTCTGCTGTGTCACAACAGCTGGCACCCTACTGGATTCCAGTAGGGCAGGGATGGTTAATGATATTTGTGTTAGAAGCACAGAAAGCTAGTTAGTTCCCTAAAGTGAGAATTGTACTAATTGCACTAATTGCAATTGCACTAATACTGCCCTTTTCTCTACTAAAGAGCTTTAGGCTCTAGTTTCAGGCATTTCATAGGTTTTATGGTTCTAACTCACTGTGACATCCCTCAGCAGCTGAAGCACAGATAACACTATCTTGCAGATAACAAGCATGCATGTGGGTAATCCATTTAAGTTCTTTCCTAGATTATGTCCCAGTAGTAAATGTGCTTAAAAATTAATCATTCTTTCTGTTATGTTTTGCTCAGAAAATCCATACTCTTCTTATCAGGAGTCAATAAAAACTTTTCCAAACATTAAAATAAGTAAGTATGACGAGGAGTTTTATGACTGCATTAAAGGAATTCATAAGTATATACTTGGCATGACTAAGCTTCTCTGTTTCACTGCTGGGCTCTGGATGTCTACATTGACACTATATAACTGTGGCTCAAAACCACCCTGCCCCTTGTCTGACATATCTCCTGCTGTGTACACGTGCTTGATGTGGTTTTTATGGTGTTCACAAGATATTAATGAGGTCTTGATGTGTTTTGTTGCATCAGAGATACAGTTTGCTAGAGATTTATATGAGTGTTTTCATTTGGGTTTTTTGTCAGGGAGAGACCTGTTTTGAGTCAGTTGAATGCATATATATTCATCATTGCTGGGAACAACTTATGATTTCCTGAGATCCTGAGAAAAGCAAGAAGAGCAAATCAAAAAAATGTTCTGTCTTTGGAGAATAAATTGAAAAAGCATATGATGTTTAGATTATTTTATCTGAAAGGCAATAGTTTTCTCAGAAGTGCTCTAGAGTAATGCAGAAGCACAGTGACACATATGCCTCAATGAAATACAGATCTATATGGCACAGACTCACATGAGGTAGACAGCTGCCATGGCAATTTGCCAGGTGCACCAACCATCTTCCTGTCATGGGATATATAAACAAAACAAAAAAATGCAGTGGTGCCCATTTTCTTACTCTTTGGTAAACTCATTTCAGATCTCTCTTTTTTTGGGGTGACAGTGGTAATAAAAAACCCCTCTACTCCTCACCTTCTAACTCCCTAGAATAAGGGGAAAAATCCCATTCCTTTTTTCTCTATTCCTTTTTCATTAGGTGCTAGAAAATATTCCTCCAGTGTCTTTTTGCTGCCTGATTAGACACTTTTTGTCTGCTCAGTGTAGCCACTAGAGTTTAATTTGAGCTGATTTAAATTAAAACTACAATTACATTATGCTCAGTTGAGCAGATTTTTACAGAGGCATCAACGATGTTGATGCTATTTATTTATCTTCAATACCCAACTCTGGTTACATAGGACAGAGTTTAACCTGTAGAAGATTTGTGATAGTGAGTTTAGATCCAAGAGGATGGCAAAACTCTATATTGTGGTGACCATGCCATGTCACACCATGTCATGTCACACTATCCAAATTGCTTTCACTCTCCAGGACAGGCACTGTGTTCAATAGTATCTCTGAGTTTGGGTAAAATTGAGAGGTCCATTGCCCCTCTTAGAAGCTGGATATAAATTAACCACTGACACTGGTAATTTATATAGGATCTGTCTCACCTTCCTTTGATTTCAGTGTCAGCTCTCACACCTCACCTCCCCTTGAACCTGTGCAGCATAACATGGACAGAAGAACCAAAGCTAGACATGGAAGTGTGATATACACAGCCTACTTTAAAAGCTCTTTGGTGCAAAGTCAGCATTAGGTTGTTGAAAAGCATGATGGAAGGCTGTTACTTACTATATTCCAGCTGCTGTCATAAAAAAAATCATGCTGCTTTAAGTAAATGTTAATAAAATACCACATTCCTTCCTTGAATAATAAATTAAACACTTTGTGAAAATATTACAGAACGAAAAAATATTTGGGAGGATCTGGTTTTTCATAAAACAGCTGGACCTGCAAGTTTTGCAATATACAGCACCATCTCCATCTTCTGAAGTAGAGCATAGTGGTTAATACCCAGTTGGCTGTTTTTATCCTTGCTCACTTCTCGCACAGAAGCCTACTGGATGGATAATCTCAAAAAGGAGAGAAATAGAAAGTATAGCTGTAATACAGTTGAGAGAATTAGAAATTAGTAGCTAGGAGATCAGTGATCTAATGCATATTCATGGCAAGAGGCTCCCTTCATATATTTCAGATATCTGCAGTAGTTTCTGTGCTGATCCAATGCTGTGGATAGATATCCCAAATGCATGAAATCCCTTTTTCTTCTCTCTTTGAAGTTGTGGTATGACTTCAAGGGGAAAAGGAAAAGACTGGTAGAGCTTTTGAAAGGCTTACTGCAGGATCTGTAAAATTAGTAATTATTAATATTAATTAATAATTACATTTGTAAGTACAAAACATAAAAAAGTACTGAGGTCTGTTGCAGAGAAAACACTCCCTAGAATACCAGGTAGGTACAGCATTAGTCTTGTGCTGTAGGTGTAGAGGTTAGGCTAGAAAACAGAGTAAGCAATTGAGAGTCCATCTTCCTGAAAAAACAAGAGATTAGGCCAAGCTGAAATTGATGCCCAGTGACTTCAATGATTAGATCATGGTCTCATGATACGAGGCACATCACATAGTAAACTGAGCTGGGGCCAAGAATAATGAACAGAGATCTCATTAACTGAGATTATGCAAGTTCTAAATTTTACTAAATCATTTTAATGTCACTTCTCACCACTAGTGGCAAAAATAATACAGTGAAAGCACTCTGTATTTGCAGTACCAGACCTGCCTAGCATACCCTCTGTGAGTCCACAGAGATTATAAAAATGCAAACAAATATTTTTTAATCAGACCCAATTAATTTATTCTTAATCCTTTCCAATTTTTTTTCAATAATAATACTGATGCTATCCCTGGAATTTTTTTATCACACAGAGGACATGATTATTTTTAAAGCTATGGGAATTCACATGCAAATATGTTTTGCAAATGTGTAGAAAGTATGGGCAAGGTTATAATTTAATGGGGACTAAATTGAACAAATTCTAATCTTACAGAATACTTAAGATAACCCACTGTTCTGTGTAACAAAACATTTTGGTGTGCCACAATACTTCAGTGAATGATAGTTTTAAGATCTTGGGAGTAACAGACTTATAGTGTTCAAAACATAACTGTAGAAGAAAATATGTGGCTATGTCAAAAAACCTTTTCACATTGTTTATCTCTATCTGCTGTCCACATTTGCTTTGCTGATATCCTTCGAGTCTGATCCTTGTAAGAGTAGATCCATGAAGGAGAAATGTCACACAGAGTTGGAGAATCCTTTTAATAGGAAAGAGGAGCATAGAAACATTTAACAGGAAAGTGGAGTATATCATTCCAGTGCTAATGAATAAAGTGAGAGCAAATTTATGTAAATACAGTCCAAGCTACAAAGTTTATAATTTCTGTCTCTGGAAGCTGCATGGAGAATGAGCTGTAGACTGAATTATGATCTACCTCAGCATTGACTGCCTGGTGTGATAGGGACAGATACTGTTTATGCAAAACTGTGTAAAATTCAGTCTGCTTTTAATCCCATTTTATCAAGACATCTTTTACTTAGGGATATTACTTTTGGCCTATCAGGCATTCTCATAGACTAGAAATTTTGCTGCATTTCACAGAGAAGTTAGATCAGCCATGACTGCATGAGACTAAACCCAGCAATTGCAGCAACAATAACAACAAAAATCATAATCCACAACCTGGAAGACTACCTGTTCAAAGATTATCTGATTTCTTAGACCAGGAATAACACCATGCTAGGCTTCCTGCAGAATATAATTTTGTTTTAAGCATGCTGATCACTCTTACAAAGACCTTCATTTAGGAGGCCAACAATGTCACATCCTCTACAGCAAAGGAGAAAGTGGATTTCAAATACTGGTTCCTTCCTCTTAGGTGGCAAAGACCTGTGAAGCTAAACTTAAGGCTTCTTCCTTCTTTATTTTCAGATAATTGAACTTGAACTAAGGGGAAAGTAGAAACCAATCCAGAAAAAACCAGTAAATTTTATTTTTTTCAGAATTTCTTGCTAATGAACTGAGCCAGTGGTGGAATATCTGTAGAAATCAGGAATAGCTTTTCAGCTCTTCTTAAGCTGTCATCTCCTCAGTGACTTCAGGAGAAGAGATGAATTCTCCTTGGGAGGGACTCCTGGAGGACAATATTTTGTATTTGGTGTTTCAGGTGGTAAGTGATCTGTGACGATTCAGGGAGCTTATTCCAGACCCCTCCTGACACTACCACCCTCTGTAAAACTTCTGCTGGATCCTGTGACCGCAGTCATATTCCACAAACAGTTTGAGCAACTCCAGACCAGCTCCGCCAGGAAATTTATGATGTGCCTTATAGGAAATAAATCTTTTCATGTTTGGAAGAATCTACTTCAGTCGTCAAAATCAGAAGAGTCCGGAAATCAAAAAGAACAGCAGAACCACAAGCAATTATCTTGGCTCTTTCATTAACTGAAACTGCTGAGTTAAGTAACAATTAGGGCTTTATCCTCTGTAGTAAAACGAGCAGATTGTCCGGTTTCCTGTGAAATTTCTGCTCTTTTTGGCAATCATCTCATGAGATATACAGCACTGCTTTTTGGCTGATGTGTTATGGGCACCTGTATGTCCCTCTACCCGCTCCTTCAAATAAGAAAGAAAGGCCACTTTTCCATTTACAACACATCAGGCTCACAAACCAGGCCTGGTAGAATTTCACCACAAAATATCTGCAATATCAGTATGGCAGCATATTAAACTAAAACATTTAATGTATTTTTAAAGAATTGTGTTTTGTTCTTTGTAATTAACTGACTTTTGTGCATATGAATTATCTATACAGTCAGAGATATTAACATTTGATTATATATTTCAAAGTCAATTCCTTGAAATCAATGCAACTATTGACACTAGCAAAAGCAATAAAAATATTCCTTCTCTTATGTGAAAAAAACCCACAACAAATGCATGTATTTTACATTTACATTAGTATCTTACATTTGAACATACAACCCAGAAAAGTGGCAGTCATAATAATGACACAGATAATTGGAATGTACTCAAAATAAAGATGTTACTTGGAAACAACTCAATTTTTTGACAAAAGCATATGGCATTTATGATCACATTGTTCATTAATTAATGTCAAGCCTTTGATTCAGTATTGAAAGAGCCATATGTCCAGATTTGTCTCTTGCACATCGGGTGATAATCAACATGGACATTCACAGTAATAACATAAAGATTTAAATACAACAAACATCATGAAAAGCTGTAAAATCTGGATGCTTATCCTGTATCTGTAACAAAGCCATCTGAACTTGATACATTTGCAAAGCTGGTCTGGAAATACAAAGGAACTGATATTCACATAGAAGAAATAGATTGTGTTATCTTATAACTTGTTGACTGAGGTATTTTTCTCTTGCTGCTCACTCTTTGAACCATGAGGTAATTCTAAACTAACGAGTCTTTAATCGTCTGTTCATTATTCCTAACTAGAGTCACAAAAAAATTAAAAGCAATCAATAATAACAGCAGAACAAGTAGTTCCCCTGAGCTATTACTCTTCTATTCAACACTTTTTTCTGTATAAAATTATGGTACTTCTTAATCAGCACCTGTTTCCATGATCTTGGAAATATCAAAGAAATAATATGTATAAAGTTTTGTTCATATGTTTGTTTTGTAAGTTGCTTCTGAGCTCTTTTCTTTTTGTTTGAAAGAACATCTATGTTTATGTATACAAGAAGAAACATCATGTGATTTATAAGTGTACCTGGAATTTTTTACATTGAGAACTGTCAAATAAGGAGGTTAAATCCATAAAATAACAGTAAATGTGATATTGTAAACATTGAATAACTCCTTTCCAGCCTCCAAGTCACAAAATTGATTAAAGATTCTAGATATTTTTAAAAAATCCTTAGGGAGTTTAAGTATTGCATTAGGAGAGCTTTAGGTACTTTGCCTGAGTTTTGTGCCCCGTGTAAATCCTCAGCTAACATGGCAGCCTCTCAGTGCACTCCTTGCCCAGCCATGTACCTTCGCCTGCTCCCCAAGGAAGTTGATCAGCTTCCAGCCTCCACTTTGCAATTCAGAACAGCCAGTTATTTGTTGCTAATCAAATATACATTTCCTTATGACAGCAGTTGTTCCAATGGGCCTCAAAAGAGCTCAGGTTGTTCTCAGGTCACAGTTTGGATAGCACTGATGGAAAATTCTCTAAAGGCTTTAATTTTCAAGGCAAAGTGTTCATGTAGAGGTGCAATCAGGGAGCAATTGATAGGATGCATGTGCATTGTACCTGCAAGCACCCCACAGCAAACTACTTGTCTCAGACATCAGTTGCCTTTAAAACCACTGCTCTTTCAGAGTGCTGCCCGTCTCTTGGTGTCATTACTTATCTGTTGGGAACTTGACTCTGTGTACAAACAGCAGCTGACAGTGAGACAGAGGATCACAGGCAAACCCACAAGTACTTGTTATTCTTAATCAACTTCAACAACACTAGACTTTTTTAATAAAGCTGGGCACCAAGTTCAGACTGTGCCAAATAAAAGTTCCTGCAGGTGAAAAAAACACGATCTGGGGGAATCAACCTTGCCAATAAATTACTGTATGACACATCTTTCTTATAGAAACAATTTTCACAAGAAAAATGGGCCCAAATTCTGGCCACATTTGGGCTGAAAGGTCTGCCGGTCATCATTTGGTCAGAAGGTCAGGAACACTCCGGGAGAGTCTGTTCTGTTTCTCCTTTGCAAAGCAGATTGTCTACAGTTGGACACAGATATTTATGGGTTGTCATACCATGAACTGTGTCTCCTATCAAATTAAAGCCCTCAGTCCACAGAGTGAGTGTGTCACTTCAGTTACATCTCAGTATGTTCTCCATGAAACTGTGGTATTTAAATTTGGGTCCACCCTGAGGATTCTAACGGGACATAATTAGAAGTGTCGTGTCTTGCCCAGTGTCCCACCACCCAGGAACCACGGGCAGGCTGCAGCCTTTCAGGCTAGTGTTTTCAGGAATGTCTTTGATGTGATTTGCACTCACAGAGGCACATAGTGTGAGTACAGAGGTTCAGACCGTCTGCAATGTTTGTGCAAGTGGGCACAAGGATAAAAAGTCCCTTTGTTGCCTGCCCTCATCTGCTCCCACACTCAGCTTTCAAATGTGGGTGCTGGATTCAGATGGCACTTTTCAGCACTTACAATGATGTGACTGATGCACTTTAGGATTAAGCTGTGTAGCCTTTTGACAGACTGAGATATTTTGTGTAGAGCCTCATGTACAAAAATTCATCAGATGTTAAAAGTTCAGTGGTTTCAAATTGTCTGCATCTCAAGAAAGTGTCTGTAAATGAGCATATTAGAGTTTCATTTTTTCCTATGCCACCACCAATGAAAGCTTCTTGTTTAAGTTTCCTTAGGTAGAAAAAGGCAATAATAACTTAATCATTCACTGTATCAAATGTGCGATGCACAATATCATGGTGCTGAGTAATCTGAAGAGATTAGTTTGTTATGATGCTATATTTCATTCTGACATTTCTCTCTACTGCCTCAAGAACCAAGTTTCACCCAAAGAGCAGAACTTTTTTTTTTTTTTTTTATCTGAGTGTTAGTAGCCTGCAGTGAGTGGTACTTTGTTTTTCTTTCACAGTAAGGTCAGAGAGTGCATATCTGCCCCACCAGATTAAGAATTAATTGCTAAATCTTCTGATGTTCAAAGAAAACAATATGTTAGTGTAAAAATCACAAAGGTCACTGTCTTCACTCTCCAGCTTCCAAATATTTACTCTTAATAATGTCTTCATCACCAAAATTTCAGAATTTATATCCTTACCCCGCCTTTTACGGAAGCAAGACAAAGCCCCCCTAAATTGCAGCAAAGCTCTTACTCAATGGCTCTTTCTCTAATTATTAAGTGTTAATTGGTTTTAAATTAACTAAATAAGCTATCATTTTTATCTCAACAGGAAGAAGAGAGGGAGAAGTTGCACCTCTTTAGCCATCCCTTTTTGTTTCATCACAAAACACACATCCTCCCTGTCTCTCAGTGCCAATAACCAGGTACTGCTCTGCACTCAAAACCTCCCACCAAGGGGGTGCTGCACAACACCCTGCAATAAGTACAGGGGCAGGGACAAGTGAATGTAGGAAACTTGTGGTTCAAGTTCTCCCGGGTATGAACAGCCTGGAGAAAAGGGTGCAAGGGTGTGTGTGTTCCTGGGGAGCTCATGGATATTTGCCTAGAACGTATTTGGGTTGAACATTGATATCAGGTACCACAGCTACCTAAACTAAGTGAGGTTTGGGCTGTCATCCCGTGGGCCAGACAAATCTTATGATTTTAAATCAGTAACTTTGTCTTTCCATATGCTTCTCTTTCAACTTAATGTGCCATTTCCAGTTAAAATAATCTTGGCTTTGGGATAACAGAGAAAGATAATCAAGGCAGCTCACTATCCCACATCGAACTCCTCCCTTCCTCTGCCTTTACATTCTCTGTCTTGGGTCTGATGTCATTTTAAGTGTTCCTACTGCTAAATACTATTTTCTTTCACTGTCTCACACTCTTCTTTCCCCAATAAGAACGTTATTTTACTTGTTCTCATGTAACCATAGTATTATTCTATCACTTCCACACATGAAAAAAACTCCTTGTACAACGGAAAGAGATGCTGCAAGGAGAAAGCAGAAAGGAAAAGGCAGCAGAAGGGTCCTGAGAAGAACTTAATGAGCTGGCCCAAACACATAAACACAGACAAAGGGCAGACCACTCTTCATGAGTCCCTTGCACCTCAAGGAGGTGCAACATTTCTGTTGGAGGGGGCTGACATAGAGGATTGCAGTGCAGAAGCTCTATGTAGATTTGGGTCAGAGTAGCAAGCTCTAGATCATGGACAGGACCTCTGCATTGTCCAGCCCAGCATTGCTGAGGTGTTCAGAGGCCATTGGTTCACATGGTGGGGCTGTCCTCCCAGAAGCAAATTTTACCTTTTTTTTTTTTTTTAACACATTTAGCAGAAATCCTTTCACTTCAAAAGAAACTTATGTTGACCACACCAAAACATCAGTGATTACTGTCTGGCTGTAGAACAGTAGTAGTAATAATAATAATAATAATAACAACA
Source organism: Lanius collurio (assembly GCA_020086605.1). NCBI lineage: Eukaryota > Metazoa > Chordata > Aves > Passeriformes > Laniidae > Lanius > Lanius collurio. Next base: position 1,829,231 of record JACBWW010000002.1, read on the forward strand.
ACAACAACAACAATAATAATAATAATATGCTAATTAAACTCATTTTCAAGGTGAACAAGGGTCATGTAGCGCTCATGAAAACGTCACCTTGTAAGGTGGCCGAGAATGAAGAATTCTGCCCTTTAAGACTGAACATAGCCCTCTAAATGTGTCTACTTTTGCTAACCCAGAATACAACATAAACTCCCAATAAATGGGCACTGGCTAAGGAAACAAAGAAACCCTGGGAATGAGACTGCTGCCTTTCTCCCAAAGAACCTCCTGTTATCAAGGGAAGTGAGTGGTCTGGAAGAAAATTTGTTGATGTCTGTCTTCCCTGAAGGTACTTCAAACAGTAAATGAACGCACAAGATCCCATGTTTATTTTCTTTTAAATATATTTTTGAAAATATTGTGTGATCCAAAATATGTGTTTTTCAATTTTTCATGGCCTGGCCATGAGTGATGTATTTTATCCATATTCATAACAGTGTACAAACTTTCTATTCATAGCTCTCTCCACAGCATAAATTTGGGTGGGCATGCTGGAATTTCCTTCTGTGGCATATGGTAATCCTTTACCTGAGGGCTTGCTCCAAATAAATGTTTACATTCCTCTGACAGCTCTCTTGAAATGTAAAGGAACAAGGTATGCGAGTCTTCCATTAAATAACTGACTGCATTTACATGTTTGGGGGAGGAAGGCACATAGCGTTCCTACACTGGACTGGCTGCAGGAATGTCCAACCTTGCTTCCTCTCATAAATATTTCATAATAGAAAGGGCCTTAAAAATATGCCAATCCAAACTGCGGATTGACCCTTCCAACTCCAGGCACCTTAGCTAGGAGGGACTGAAATAAACACCACAAGTAAGCAGTGCCTGCAGTGGGCAGTCATCTGTGGAAACCACAGCCTCCTCTTTGGTGCTGGGGGCCATCGTTTCATTCGGAGGCTATTCCAGGGATGGCTGGCTGAAAGGGAGGGTGGTGGGTGGCAAGGGTCACGCATCAAAGGTGCAAAGAAGGGTGGAAATGATCTGAAGAAAAACTTCCTAGTCTGGGATAGGGTTTCATTTTATGTTACGCAGTTCCAGCAAATGATGTTTTTACTGATGTAGATGAAAGAATGCCTCAGCGGCTAGGGGTGAGCACATTGAAGCAGTAAATAGGAAAAATCTCTACACGTGGTGATATATCCAATTACTGAAGTAAACGTGCCACTATTTGCTTATTGGAGTACCAGATCTACTCGACCTCCTCTGATTCCATCTAGTCATATAGGGTTTCTTTAACCTTTTAATCATTATTCATACCACCAGGGCTATTCACTTGGCCATCCTCCTTTAAGCTGCTACCAGACTGGGTCTGGCAGGTTACCAACACATCCCCAAGGGAAAGAGCAGCACAGGAACTCAGGAGTTTGTTATTCCATAGAAATCCAAACCCACAGCTTTCTCTGGTCACTCCTGCCCGCCTTCCTTGGCAATTGAGTTCTAATAAGATATCCTTCAGCTGCCTTTGATATCCTTTACTGAGGGGACATGATGTTTAGCCCTGGGAGGAAGGTAAAACACAGAGGCTCTTTCTCCTTTGTTGCTCACATTCCTGCACAGTGAAAAATGTCACTTTTCCTAGTTACAAATCCTCTGTTTCCTGTAAGTGCTCATCAAGAGGCCCACATTTTTGCTATTCCTCTCAAACGCTATCAAGATCACTCTCATGCCTCTCTAAAGGGGCACAAGGAGCTTGTGCAAACTGAGTAGAAATAAAATTAGTATTGGTTTAGGCTGACAATACCTCTCAAAAGCTGAGAAGTGCCTGAGTGGCATCTTGTCCAGGACACTTAGTGGCTGATATGTACCCAACGACTCTTCTCTGAAGGAAGAAAAGCTTCATGGATGTTACATGACTAACACTGGCATAAAACTAGGGGAAGAAAATGGACCTTAGTAGCTACAGTAAATTATAATTACTACAATAATAAATCCCAGCCTTTTCTCTGAGGAACGAAATTTTCTCTGCAACCTTTAATTAAGTTGGGATCTGAGCCTTTTGTGGGCTAATTTCCTGCACAGCAGCCAATTTACAGTGTGGATACCAGCTCTCATATATGTAAAGTAACCTGAGTGTGGCAGAAGAAGTCAAAGATACAGCCAGGGGCGGAAACAAACCAGACCATAGTACAAATGTGCACAATTCCCACTAGAATCTGACAGCACATTTATTCAAGCCTAGATTTCATTCTTACTTAATAGTCCTATACTGATACTCTCCCATAGTAGCTCATGCATATCAGCCTATCCTTTAGATCAAAACCTCCCAAACTACCCTTGCAGCATGTCCCCAAGGTAGGCAAGCTGAGATTTAACTTTCTGTCTAATGATGGAGGTACAAATATGAACATCTTAAGATTTCAGTTGAGTTTTTCAGTGGGATTTCCTTGTATTTGGAGAAGTTCCACTGTGTTTAGCTGGTGAACTGTAAAACCCATCCACAGTCCTTCACCAAACAGCTTCAGAAAATCATTGCAAAGAGGAAGAACAACCCTTAAAACTGTCCTGAAGTTTGTCACTGTATTTGGTTCAGTAATCTTAATGAAGACGTTCAGACACACTTCCTAAATAATCAGGACATTGCAAGGCATGTTCCAGTAGGTCTGAGCACACTTCTCACCACATGGTTGGTTTCATGCAGTTGTCTCCACAGAAGTGGAATTTAGAGCTCTGTCATTCTAAAACACTCCTCTAGTACATAGATAATCTTATGTATCTACAGCCTGCCTGTATCACCATTAAGTCCCATTGGAACTGCACTTTGGGCTTCCGTGTAACTTTTGTGTGGCATAAACCAAGGGAAGGGGCTGCCGTTTTCTGCTCTCAGGAAAAAAATCCACACCAGGGACCCTACATGTAAGTGAAAAATTGTCACTGCACAATAATACAAACTTCTGGTCACACAACCTCGATTCTTAAAAGAGAGCTGGGTCTTCCCCCCAGACACCCAAGGGAAGCTAGATAGTCTTGTATGGCAAAACTGAACTACAGGCTACAAATTGCAAAGCAACAATCAGATAATCTCTGTCAGATTAAAGATGGGAAAATAAGAACTTTATCTATGTAGGGTTTGAAATTGTATCTCTATTGTCACAGTGTGAAGGCAACAAAATCTCTTTGTAAATTGCTTTGTTCCTCTAAAGCAACAGTGGCAGCTGTTTGGATCCAAATATTTAATATGAGTTGGGGATAGACTGTTTAAAGTCTCTGGGGAAGAAAGGAATTTTCTTCTCATTCTTCTTTACCAGAGTGGAAAGTTACTTCACAACTTTTAAATATTTGCAAATTCATTCAGGTTTGAAAAAAAAAGCCCACCCAAAAGACTATGTGAGATGTATAAAACCACAAATTCCTTGAGGCTTGTTTATTTTCAAGTTAAGAAAACAAAGCATTTGATGGCTACCAGAAAGAGGGCAATGTGCTTTTGGTGCTGATTACATAAAATACAGTTTCCCATTGTCTGAGTAACAATTTTCTGTCAAAAAACTTGTTTTGACTGATCTTTGAGTAGTAACAAGCTTTTACTATTCAATAAAGTTCTGCTTATCACTACCAACCCAGTCACAGACTGTGAAACACTTCTATTTGGTAATCTATTGGGATTTATAGCTTTCTGTGAAGCCAGCAAACTCTCTCACATGCCTCTGTAGGTCACAAAACCCCCACAACATCATCTGCAAATCAAAAAGCAATTACTAGAGTAAATATTATAGAAACATTGCCGGTTTAGTATATTTCAGCTTTTACTATATATGTATACACAGATACCAAATTTTGCCTGCATTCCTGTACTTTGGAAGTTATTGGTAGGAGCACATGACTACTTTGGTGTATAATTCCCAGTGACTCAGTCTGTCTGTACTGGGAAAAGACAAACCAGTCCACACAGGACTGAGTGCCTGCATGTCAGACTATTGGTTGTGCATAGGCTGACATCTGTGCAGTATCAAGTTTTCTGTAATAGTGGTGTTTGTCCTCATCAATATCACTGCATCATCACTTTTATTTTATCTCTAGACTGACCAGATAGATGCTATTGGTAAATATAGGAGAAAAAAAAAAAGAGCAAGTTGTATTTCTTATCACTTTGATGTTTTAAAACCTGCAGAAGATACAGCTGATTAAAAAACATCAGGTTACAAAATCTCCAACCTATATTATTCATTATGAATGAGATTTTGAGTGATGTTTTAGATCTTGAATGGGAGACATACCCACAGAAGTAAAGCTGTGCATTATACAGTCTCCTAACTTTTAAGATTTCAGTCAATGGGACCTCAAAACACTCAATGCTTCAGGAGTGTGGAATTTATGTGATATGTTCCTTTAAAAAAATCATGTTAGTACCAGAAGTCAGTGCATTGCAGAAACAACAAAAGAATAAAATTTGTAAGAATATCCAATTAACTACTGCTGTTATACACATTATTTTATTGAAAGTGTGTAAGGAAAACCAAATTTCAAGCAACCCATGTGTTTGAATAGTAAGTAACATCTTGAACTACATCTGTTAAAGAACTTGGTTTCTGCATAGACTACAGCTAGCCTTCACCAGCCTCTTAAGTGTGAGTGAATGTAGAAGGGAGAATGCTGGGTTCAGAAAACACCATTTTGCTGCCCACTTTTTTCTGTGTTTTTCTGGAAGATTGCTCCAAAACACAAGGCACAACATCAATAGTGCTGGTATCAGCTCACAGAGCATCTTTCAAGCTCCTTAGGGATGTCACAGCCCATGTGCCAACTGACAGTATGCTAATGAAGAAGCATATTAATAAAACAGGAACAGAAACGAATCCATATGGCCGTCTGCTTCAAACAAGTTCTTCAAACATTTTCATGTCTATTGGACATGGGCAGGACCAGGCCCCCACTCTGCCAGGCAGCTTCCTTGCAGGCATACTCAGCTGCAAAAATCTTGTCAGTTATTCCTAAATGCGTCCATCCTTCTTTGAACTGGAGGTCTGAGGTCAGGGATAATTAAAATATCATAATATCTCCCACTATGCACTCTTCTTTGTAGAAGCTTGCTGTCTGTGATACTCTTCTCTCTGGCATCAGCAAGTGAAAGAATAATTCAATCCTTTGTGTCCTGTATTATTTTTTTACCTGTCAAGGATGCAGAAGCTCTTTTCAGGAGACACTGGGTCATCTGAAGAATCATGCCCACAGCCTTCAGTAAACCACCTCCAAGAAGACATCCTCTTGAGATTCAGCCAGTTCTCTTGTTCCACAATCTGAATTGCCTCTTTCAGATGCTCATGGTGAGAAGAGTTAAATATCAGCCTTGAATGCTGCTTTTCAAAGACAGCCATGTCATTACTCATTTTAAAGTAAACAACTCTTGCACTACACTGTAGAACGAGTTAGATGTTTCTTGTGCTATCTATGAATTGGTGATTTTGTCTGTGTTCTCTGTTTTTTTTATTTCCTATGGATAAAGGTCAGTAAAATAGGAAAAAAACCTTATTTATTTGTGTACATCTTTGTAGCAAAACCAGCTTTCAACATTAAATCACATAATGACCTTATCACTCCTTTTTATTTTAGCAATATTTGGACACAGTCAGGCCTCAGTTGAATATCATGAGGACATGACGAGACATAATCTGACCACAACTGTGTTTCACTAGATTTATGCTTGAAGGTCTAGCATTTTCTTCCTCTTCCCTCATGTTTCTATTTTGTTTTTCCCACTTGACTCTATTACAAATTCTGTCCCTGCTGCCTCCCTCTTCAATGATTTTTTTTCAAAATTCTGCTTTCATGCATTTTTTCATCAACCAAGATAGCTCAAAAAGGTCATCTGTTCTTTCATCAGGAAGCCAAGAAATGACAGTGACAGCACATCTCTAATAGCCAATTTAAACAGCAAGGAGTTTAAATGGACCATGGATCCTTTTCATCGTTCATCAAGATCCATTCTATGAGCTGGCAAAAAAGAGGAGCTTCTGCAGACACCATTACTGGTGGTATTAATGATCTCATCTCCTCTGACGTAGGAAACACAACAGCTAGTGGTCAAGGTGGCTGGGAGTAAGGAATGTACTGTATTTCTTAAACAGAAGAAGACCAGATGACCACACAGCCACTGCTTCTAGTTTAGATGGGGAAAAAAAGAAAAATGCACTTTTTCTTGAGTTTCCAAACTATCTTAGGAAAAGTACTATTACTACATGTGTTATTTTTAAGAGAACCAAAATATCCTTGTTGCTTGGGACACTTTTCAGTGTGAATTCTAAGTAAGTGATAGGAACTGTGTGACAATGGTTCATGGCCTGAAATACCTCCTTTATTCCCAGACAGCCAGCTTTGCTTGAGATGCCGTTATTCTGTAAAGTGTTAGAAGGACCATCAGAGCATATATCCTGTCTACCTTCTTCAGATAGGTCCATACTTCAGCCAAGATAAACTAATGATATATTTGATTCATGCAGTTTGAAAGACTGTGAGTGAGAACACATTTAAACATCGTATTACACCGAATTACCAAAATAATCTCTCAGGTCTCTGAATTTTAAGAAGCAATTCATGTAGATCCGGATCATGGGAAAAAAATGAAATGCTGATATAAGATGGAGGAAAAGCAATTCTCCAGGCCCTATGTTTTCCATGCAGAGATTCACTTCATGGTGGCAAAGGAGCGTTTCAGCCCATCAATTGACTGACTGTTGTAGTATTTGTCATTGTGGCACTTACTTGTTTTGCTAAAGGAAATGCTTTCGCAGGGAGAGCACACACAGCCTGGCACAAACCAGAGTGTGCCCACATTCCTGACAATGATGGTTTACTTAGCTGTGCAGCGGGAGGCTGTTTTCAGCTGGCTGGGTAGAGTGCCCATTTTTTCCCGAAAAAGGGGAAACAGAGTAATACCATGAAGAATTGTGGACTTGAGCTGCCTGATTTCACCACCAGATCTAAATTCTTCCAAAACAAAATACCTCAAAACTTCCAGTGGGCAACAAGTTTGTACACTGCTGTGGCAGGCTGTGGAGTGTTTTCTTTATGGTGACTTTCAGCTAGCTCAGTGTTACAAACCAGACACAGTGGCCTTAGGTAACAATTGGTCTCCTGGATGTTAACGTGGCATAACTATTTTTCTCCAAAAACGCTGCTTTTTTGTGCATTTGTTAATCTACAAGAGTGGCTTATGCAGAGAAAGTAATGGAGGATTCTACCTCTTCCTGGTGGCTCTCTAGTGAGATTAAAGAAGCTGCTTCATTACGGCTAAGTTAGCTTCAGTTTAAATCTCTCCCCAGATAAAGAAAACTTGTCTTAATGAGCCCATGACAAAACTAAAAAAGTCATACAGTAGAAAAAAGAAACCAGCACTATGAGATATTTTTAGAGCAAAATAAATTCTCAAAACCTGAAAGACACCCGGTGACATTTTTCTCCCACCACGTCAGCCATCCACTGACATAAAGGCAGAGGTCAGACACAATGGCTCAGTTACATCTTTCCCCTTGTTCTGGCAGCAGGATTTGAGAAAATTGCACATTTTAGGCAAAAATGGTCAGTATCTTGATCCAAGTGCTATGTACTTTTGACTTATGAGAAACAGCTCAGGTAGTCTTGCTTTAGCTGGTGAATGGGAACTAAGTGGATCATATTTTTTAAATCAATTTCAGAAATGAGATTGTAGCCCTTGACTCAGAAATTACATCCGATATTCATTTTGATACATTTCTTTGAATTTATCAGGACTGACTCCTTCAGCAGTCAGTCATTGTTTTCCCCACTAAACTCATGCCATAAATTTTTTTCGGTATATTGCCTTTTGGTTTATCTTTCCTTACAGTAAGCCCAAATCCCTGATGAATGGCAATCCATGTGTAAGCTGTCTGAAAGATAACCTCTTACTGGAAACTGTACCATACATAATTATGAGTCAGTCTGAACAACAACAAAAACTGCCTCAGTGTTTTGATTCGTGAGCTCCACTGCGAAATGTTAACCCATCTTTATAACCCAGGGCAATAATACAGAGCACTTGATTTCAAGTTTTCTTTGTACCATCTTTTGCACCAGAACTGCCAAATTGCTCCCGTTGAAGATTACAATTAGGTGGAAAAGAATGATAGAAAACAGATTTACTCCTGGGATGCTCTTCTGTCTGCTGATCACATAAGACATCAAATCTTCACCCTCTCCTTCTGTAGAACCTGGTGTTTTGGGCCTCACCTCCTTCCTAGGAAGGGTATTTCATTTGGAACGATCCTTTCTGTATTTATTTCAATCTTATTCTTACCAAGCTGTAGTGTGTGAAGTAGCCTGTTGACTTTCTGCTTCATGCCTTACTCTGAATTCCAGTTTAGCTCAGCTTTCTTGCAGATGCTGGGATCTATTGATACAAAGCATTTCACCAAGTTTACATTTCCAAGAAATCTGTCTTACATACTAACAGGGAGTGTAGGCAGAAACTGCTCACGAAATGAAAAATATTCTCCTAACTACTGTAGGTATAAATTGAGGTTTGATTGAAACTCATCACAAAAAAGTCATGCAAAAAGGATTCAGAAGTAATATTAGTCATTGGCTTGGTAAAGCTGTCTGCACTAAGTCCTCCTTGTATTTCCCAACAATGCACACAGTTTAAAAATAACAGTCGCTGGAAACCAAGAGAAATATGACTGATGCTGACTTGATTGAAGCGTAAATGGAACAGCAAAAAAAAATTAAAAATACCTCAAAGATGAACACATCTGTTTGTCTGGTAGCCACCTCTCACTTTACAATGACCCTTTTTTTTCTGTTCCTGTTCTGTTCAGCTTCACCATCCAAATGTTATTGTGTCTTTCTTTCATTTAATTTTATTTAATTTAATATAAACCATTTATTTAGTGGCTTTTTAAAACTTATTTTTAGAAATATAAATGAACCAGTATTAGCATATTCATCAGTCTGCACTGATATTGCCTGCAGGAATTCCTTGGGCCTTATAAGCAGTTTTGTTTCAGGCAGTTTGTTGCCAGGATACAGGAATTGTTGATGACAGTGGACCCAATCAGCAATTACAAAGAGGCTGTGGACATGCACCCTCTTGGGCTG